>JAJMJH010000027.1:0-88164 GCA_030568935.1 Starmerella lactis-condensi
TTTCCGTTTTTATGCACGACAATTTCATAAAACTGACTGTAAGTTGGCACGGAATTGCTTTGCCTGCTTTGTTATTGTCTGCAGTAATGCTATGTCGTGTGCTTCGGGTCAATCTTGCATTGCATATGACAAAGAGGGGGGTCTATAAATATAAACACTTTATACGGGTTTCATTATAGATTTAAAGGGTTTAAAACATCATATAAGGTTATATAAACTTAAATGAATCTCATTTGAGATTAAATACCCTAGAGTTTCTACATATATCTGGATTTAGTGGACAAATCGCTAACCAAGTGAATCTGCATTATGCTAGCACTATGCTAGCTGATTAACTGATTATGCATCCTCAATCGCTTAAGCGAGGCAGATATGGCAGGTACGTGCTTGAAAAAATGAATTGTAGATTTGTAGAGATTCAGGACTCGATTGGGTTCTAGAATTCGTTGAATGGTTTTTGAAGTATCCTGGAGAATAATAAAACTATACATATATACTATCATACAAAATTTATAAATAATCAACGGTGTTTTATCAACTACCGGATAATAATGACAGAAGAAGAAGGAAGGCAATTCATTAAAAAAAATTTTGAAGAGCAGAGTGACAAAAAAAAACCGTCAACCTTTATTAACAATATGATTTTTTTTTTTAGTTCTTAAGAGCGTAATGGCGCTGGAACTTGTCGTCGATCTTAGTGAGATAGAAAGTATCCGGGCGGATATGAGCGATATCACCCTTAGGCTCGAAGTCCTTCTGTAAATGAGCCTGCTCACGAAGGTGCAAGGCCTGCTCGTAACCTTCGGGAGAGACAGCAGCACGCTGGTCTAACAAATCGCGCAAACCAACAGTCTCGATTAACTTGCTGTAGTCACCAGTGACTTTAATGCTGTAGAAAGAGGCGGCTAAACCACTACCGTAAGAGAACATAGAGATTCTGTCACCAGCCTTAACGGGTGCACCGAAAGTAAGAGCAGAAGCCAATGACAAGTAAACGCTAGCAGTGTAGATGTTACCGACGTTAGTAGCACCTTCTAAACTGGGCATCAACTGAGTCTTAGCATCCTCCTTAGTGTAGTTAACGAATGCCTTCTCCAAGTTCTTGTCAGTAAGAGAAGCCTCATAGCTCAACTTAGCTAACTCCTCAGGCAAGTTCTCGGGTTTGTAGGAACCGTTGAGGTAGTCATTATAAGCAACACGACCGAAACTCTTGACAACAAGTTTACAAGTAGGAACGTGGAAAGCAGACGCAGCGAACTGTTTCATGCCAACATCCTTGGTGTTAGACTTCTTGAGATAAGTTTGGTAAGCCTGGTCAAGAGCCTTGGTGTAACAAGTCAAAGAGAAGTGACCGTCAACAACCGGGTACTCAGAGGTGAAGTCAGGCTTGTAGAAATCGTAGGCGTGCTCCATGTAGCTACCGTGGATGGGCTCAACAGCAAGAGGAGCATCAGGGCCAATGAGCATGGCAACAGTACCACTGCCACCAGTAGGACGGGCAGCACCCTTAGAGTAAATGGCGATATCACCACAAACAACAACAGCGTAGCGGCCGTCCCAAGAGGAGGAATCAACCCAGTTGACAGCATTGAAAAGAGCGTTCGTACCACCATAACAGGCGTTGACAGTATCGATACCTTCAACATCATGGTTGTCACCGAGCAACTGCATCAACACACTCTTGACACTCTTAGACTTGTCAAGAAGGGTCTCAGTACCAACCTCTAAACGACCAATATCCTTGGGGTTGAGGTTGTGCTTCTTTAAAAGCTTTTGCAAAACGGTAAGAGACATAGAGTAGATGTCCTCACGGTCGTTAACGAAGGCCATACGGGTTTGGCCAAGACCGATGGTGTACTTACCAGCAGCTACACCACTAGCCTTTTCGAGCTCGTCCTGTTGGACGTACTGAGAGGGAATGTAGACTTCGAGAGCCTTAATACCGATATTTTGGGGTCTAGACATTTTTCTGTTCAAGTTTAGTTTTCTTTTGGTTCTGGTTTTGTTAGGTGTGGTTATTCCTATTTGTGTAGTAAAAAGAAAGTGTGGAAGGGCCAAGAGTTTAGGGTAATATACCACGCGGACCCTAGCCCATAGATTTTCTAAAATTCACTGGGCGTAGGGTTTCTTTTCCATAGCAGAGGGGCTTCTTATTTGTTTATCTCTAAATAGCTCCACAGCGGAAAAAAAAAGTCCGTTTTTGTTGATTAAAAAAATGGAGTATTATGAATTTAGTGCTTAGATATATAATGGTGATTTTTTATTTAGTTATACAGTCGTTCTTTTGGTTCTTTTTCATACATTAGAAAAGCACGTTATTTAGGCTGCATTATCGTATATTTAGGTCATCCTTTTAGGATTTGGGTTTCACTAAACGCTTAGAACCTAGTACTTGGAACGTAAAGCTTAGAACAGAGTACCTAGACCTTAGAACTTAACTGCTCCCCATTTTACCGTTTACTATACTGTTTGTAATTACCGTATCCCTTTACGTTAACAGAATATCTATTTTTTACTCATTCATAGATATACCTCTTCTTTCATAGATGATAAATCTCTATACAACTTAACTAAACTTAACTAAACTAAACTAAACTATATAGTATACGTATCTAGCATTTCAGGTCCAATCCTCTTCTTAATTCAGCCTGGCGGATTTCAAACATGATTTGAACGCCAATATATAACATAAAAGAAGAGAATATAATGAATTTCAAACCGTTCATAGTACTAACCATCTCACCAAGCAGCTGGCCAATACCATCAGTGCCAACTGCAAACCCCACTAGATTAGCAATTAGAAGCATCCATATATTAAAAACACAACCAATAGCGCTTAAATGATAGTACCACCAACAGTTCTTGAACCTTTTTTCCGGTATTAAACTCTTACAAACTAATTCCGGGATAACGAACCCCACAGCTAGTCCACCCCAAACAAACAGCCGTAAATGTAAGTCATGCCAAATAGCCGTAAACGCAAAAACCAGTAACGAGTTTCTCAACTTGTTTTTAGATCCGTTTAATGGAAAGTACAAGTACCTCAGAATGAACATATTGAAACTACGATGCCACGATCTCCAGAACATTGTCGGAGAGTAGTTATTAGCCACACATCTCACCATGTTCTCAGGAGGATCAATTCCATCAATTAAAGACCATAATCTGAACAGTCTCCATGGAATGAGCAATTTAAGCCAAATAATCACCAGGTTGAACCAGCCAATCATACTGACTTGTGCTGGTGTAAGCCCTCGCCAAGCCTTAACTTGAGTGACAGCTGGCGCCGGGATGAAATGTAAAATGAACTCCAAACATAAAAAACAGTTAACGAACCGGAAAGCGTATATAGCAATTCTTTTGAAATCAATTGAGGGAAGTCTTTTCTGACTTTGGTTCCTAAAGTCGTTGTATGTAATGATGGGACCAGCTAGGTACAAAGGTAAGTACAGTGCATAACCGAAGTATTTAGCAAATGAGTACTCATTAGGAGGCAATGGACTGTTAATTCTTTCCTTTTCATCAAGTATTTCATCACTTTTAGAATCTGAATTCTCATTTTTATTTTCTTTCTCTTTGCTGTGGTCGTGCCAGCTCTGTTCTGCCTCAATGTAATCAATACTGTAACTAATCATTCTTAACACTGTACACTTAAACAGAACCTCCCAATTACTGAGAATCCCGCCATTAGAGTTCCAGAAATTATACCCATGACAAAGTTCATTTGAAAACAAAGTTACAATACCAAACACCCAAGAAAGTAGTTTAGATTTAAACAATTTCGCCAATGCGAAATTGAGGTATAAAATAATAAACACTTTAAAACAGTGTGTTCCATGTAAAATATAAGTTTGTACAATCGCAACAACAAAATCGAAAACAGTACGTTTAGACCCGTACTCGCATTTAAGCATTCGTCTGCCAAGAGTATGTGAAATCATCGCTACAACAAGAAGAAAAAAGTTAGACCTGAACCCGTGATACTGTTGGTCAGTGTCGTCAACCGTTGAGTTCATCCATCCTTTGGAAAGCAATTTAGAGTATTTAGAAAATGCGGGGTTTTTAGAGCTACAGGCTCGAATGCCTGTATAGAACATAATAAGGATGGTACTGAAACATGTGATTCCGTACGCGTATTTAATGATTGTGGTCCATCGGGGGGGGGACGCTTTTTGAATTGCTATTGTTTGTTTACTAGGTGGAGGTATAAACCTCGTGTCCAGAGCTTCTGGTTTATAAATATCACTAAGTGTTTGCATGTGTGTTTACTGTACTTTTTACTGTACTTTGCGCGACTTATTAAATGGTCGTGGACAAGGTTAAACGATTGAAAGTTAAAATAAGGGAAAGAAGGAGTAAATAAATGGGAATCTAATGGGAAGAAATAAATCGAAATAGATGAGTAGAAATAAATAAAAAAAAAGCTAGGGTGAATATATACTACATAGACTGTATACAATACTACAGGCGGCAGCATTTATACATGATCCTGTTATTCACGATTCACTTAAGTTAAGTTTAGATAAGTCATGTTCGTTCGATTTGGTTTAATTTGGTTTAGTATGGTGTGGTTTGATTTTATTTGGTTTACGATTATAGGCTCAGCCTGTGTGATTACATATACAATTACGTATACATCCGCTATAAATTCAAACTGGGACAATAAGGGCAGGGTAAGGACACTGACTAACCAGGCTTTAAAGTCATTATAAACTTAGCACAAAAACTCAAACGACCTAGCCGACTAACCAGCGAAAACAAAGAAAAAGCAACAGTAATCATAATCGCTACCTCCTGCTACAACAATGATGGGAATTTATGATTTCCTCGTCCAGTTTCTATCATTGACGATGTCAATTTTTGAAGCAGTGGCCGTTTTCGTCACATTCTTAATACCCTCCCCAATCATCGACTCCATTTCCAAAATTCTTCAAATTATTCTCCCCATGAACAGCGAGGAGCGGACGTTGGAAGAGGACCGCGAAATGAGCTCGAAAATTAGTCAGGTTTCTGAGGCGCTCTCATTTGTGGATATATGCCGTATACACGGTTACGAGAGCACCGAGCACGTGGTTGCCACACCTGACGGTTTTATGCTCGGTATTCACCGCATTAAACCGAAAACTGAAGTCAAAGATGTGGTTTATTTACACCATGGTTTGCTGATGAATTCCGAGGTGTGGATTGCTTGCCCAGACCCACATTATAGTATTGCATTCCAGCTCGTGGACGCAGGGTACGAGGTATGGCTTGGTAATAACCGTGGTAACAAGTACTCAAAGAAACACTTGACTAAATCCCCACTTTCTCGTGAGTTCTGGAATTTCTGCATTGATGAGTTTGCACTTTATGATATCCCCACAATTGTTGACTATGTTTTGAAAATCAGTAAGAGATCGAATATTGTATACTTAGGTTTCTCCCAAGGTAGTGCTCAAGCGTTTGCATCTCTTTCTATTTACCCTGAACTCAATGAAAAAATCAAGTTGTTTATTGCTCTTGGTCCTACTCTTGCCCCCCCCCAAGTCGGTCCTAAATTCCTTTTGAGTTTAATCAAAGCTAGTCCCTACTTGTTATACCACTTGTTTGGACACAGAGTTATTCTTCGTTCCACTGTCTTTTGGCAAACCACAATGATTCCTAAAGTGTTTGTTAGAATGATCGACATGGCTAACTTCTTTCTGTTTAAATGGAAGAGCCAGAACATTTCCTGGGCGCAGAAACTCACTGGGTACTACCATTTGTACTCATACACAAGCGTTAAATGTGTGGTTCATTGGTTCCAGATCATTGTTAGAGGCAAAGGTATCCACATGTTCGATGATAACGAAGTCGGATTCTTTGGTTCTCATCTAAGTCCTGCCTCTAGAAAGTTCTACCAAGTACCTTCCTATCCTATTTGCAACATTACTACCCCAATTGAGTTGATTTACGGTACCCAAGACAGTTTAGTGAACGTTGATTATCTAAAGAACAGTTTGCCCTCTAATGTAGGTGCGTTTGCCGTTGAAGGATATGAGCATCTAGAAATGATTTGGGGCCAGAAAGTGCCTACTGTTATTGTTCCTAAGATATTGAAATTGTTACGAATTGCTAGAAAGAACGAGCGCAATAGTATTAAGAATTCTAATGTACAGAAACTTGTCGCTCGTGCTGGACAGCTTTACTGATACATTTTCTAGTGGTTAATATTAATATTAATGTATATAGTGTATATAAATGAATCTTCATTGATTGAGGGTGTGGTAGTGTGGTAGTGTGGTAGTGTGGTTATTTTGTTACGTGATAAACCACATGAACACACTTCCTATACTATAAGTGCCTGGGTGCACACTTTGAAGTACAGTGTACATATGTGGAAGAATTGATTACTCATACACTCCAGTTTCATTACTAATTCATGACAAACCTTACTTTCTTGATTAGTACTTGGCTAAACAGGTAAACAGGTAAACAGGTTAATAGGTACCTCATTAGTACCCGTATACTAATGGTATCATATACCCCCCTTTTACCCCCCCAATCTGGTATATACCAGCAACTAGTAACTCTAGACACCAACAACATCAAAATTTTATTCGACGTAGGCTGGGACCACCAACTTCAAATTGACGTTCTTAACCCACTTATTGAACAAACCCCCCACATCGACCTTATCCTTCTGACCCACGCCACCATATCGCATGCCGGAGCATTTGTATACCTCAGGTATAAATACCCCGAGTTTCGTAAAATTCCAGTATATGCGACTTTCCCCGTAGTTCGTCTTGGTCAAATCATGACTGCTGAACTTTACAGAGGCTGTGGTTTAAGCGGTCCATTTGACGACCCCAACAGCATCCCACCCCTTGAAATTGAGAACATTTGGTCTGAAGTTTTTGCAGTTAACTATTCTCAACCAATCACTCTTCACAACCATTTAGGTTTAGAGAACATTTCTATAACTGCTTACAATAGCGGCCACACATTGGGCGGAACCCTTTGGAAAGTCGAGGACAAGATCGACTCTTTGCTTGTGGCTCTTGATTGGAACCATGCACGCGACGCCCACTTGAGTGGTGCATTCCTCGATCCTAAAAACGGTAAATTCAACAAAGATTTACAAACACCGTCACTTCTTATTACCTCAACATCGGTTTGTTCTACTCAATCTTTTAAGAAATCGAGGGAAGAATTCCTGGCTAAAGTTGGGGATGCACTTGCTAAGGGTGGAACTGTGTTGATTCCAACGTCTACTGGTGCACGTGATTTAGAACTGGTGTTGTTACTGGATACATTTTTATCTCAATCCCAAGAGTATAAATCCACTCCGTTGATTTACTGTAGTTATACTGGTCAACAAGCTATGCGTGAAGCCAGTTCAATGTTGGAATGGATGGTTCCATCGATCATTACTGATTGGCAAGTCCAGAACAAGTCGCCATTTGAAACCAGGAATGTTCATTATGTTTCTTCAGTTTTAAAATTGAAAACCAATTGGACGAATGGGCCTAGAATTGTGCTAGCGTCTGGTGAGTGGTTAGAAAGTGGTCTTTCAAAACAGGTTTTTCTTGATGTCGTGGCTGAAAATCCACAGTCTACTTTGTTGTTTACTGAATTTTGTCCACCAAACACATTGGGTGGTAAAATCATGCAGTTCATAAAGGCGAAAGAGATCGTGAGGTTCAAAACAGAGTTGTCAAATGTGGAGTGTAAGGTAGAAACACCGCTTTCGGGACGTGCATTAACCGAGTACCGAGAACGTTTGGCTGCTGAACGTGAAAGAGCTGAGTTAGTGCTTGCACAAGAAAAAAGAAACCAGGAGCTAATTGATACGTCTGCTGCTCAAGAAGAGTCTAGCGATTCCGATGAAGATTTAGAGAATAACGACTCGTCTACTTTGGCTACAAATGCATTGCTTTATAGCAGAGATATTTATGACTACCAATGTGAACCTAATTCAAGGGTTGTTTTTCCGTTTAGTTCAAAGAGAAGAAAACGGGATGAATACGGCGAGCAGATCCCTAATGATTTCTATACTTATTTGGAGAAGAGAGATAATGAAGATAAACGGGAGAATGCTGAACAAGATTATCAACTAGGTGGCAGCAATAGTGCTGGTAGTGCCAGCAGCAACAGTAACGGTAGCAATAAAAGGCTACTCAACGGCTTCTCCACACAAACAATTTTAAACACAGTAGAAGATCCCATGAAAGTATTAACAGAAACGAAAAGTGTCAAACCAGTATGTTTCATTTCATACGCGGATATGAACGGGTTAACAAATGAAAGATCCCTGGAAATGATCTTAAAACAAATAAAAGCTGCTAAAATCACAGCAATCCCGAGTTTCAGGTCTTCAGATGTTTGCGAAAAACTGGCTAAACAATTCGAGAACTTCCATTTAGGTGACACTCCAGTGAGTTATGCACGTACAAACTTCGCAGTTGACGTCAGAATAGATCCCTTAGTCAAACTAAAATGGCATAATCTTTCCAAAGAGTACTCAATTGCTAGAATTGAAGGTCAACTTGAATTCGATCAACATGATCAAACTAATAATCATAAATCAAGTGCAAGTCTTGTACCTGCAAGACAATCACATCTTAATGAGAATTCTCAACAGCCGCTTACAATTGGTGATTTAAGATTGAATAATTTAAGAAGGGCTTTAGTTGATCAGGGGATCAATGCTGAGTTCCATAATACTACAACGCTGGTTTGTGATGATAAAGTGTTCATAAAACAAGTGACGGATGGAAAGTTTTTATTAGAGGGTGGGATTGACCAGGAGTACTACCAAATCCGTAAAATCATGAGGAGTTTCATAACTACTATGTAGATCTTGTATATATATTATGTGACTTTTACTTTTGTAAACGTTGTGACTCTTAGTCACATAGGTGTTGTGTCTTTTAATCGCGTGTATGGCGTGTCTTTTAATCGTAGTACGTGATTTCTGCATAAAGACATACATGACAAACGTCAATAACTATAGAACATAGCATTTACCATAAAATTCATTCTATATAAACTTAATATATCATGGCATCCTTGCAAACTTACAAGGTTGTCAAATTCATTCCATCATTTACATCACCGTCTTGTGTCCTCCTTCGTACTCCTCCTCCTTTGTTTATTAGTGTAAAATCGACTGTGGATACTAATTACTAATCATGTCTGACGACACGTATGATAGCACAGGCGAAGTATGGCCCTATTTTGTAGTAACAATTTTAGGATGCGTGCTTCTCCCCGCCACATTTTCATTCCTGAAATCATTAATTTCTAAACCTGAGCGCACCGCCGCTTCTTTCCGTGCGAAACGTGAAAACAAAGTTTTGAACGTAAAAACCATTCTTGTTGTTTTAGGATGGCTTTTCATGGCGCTGCTTGTTCACATTATTAGAAACTCGAATGCGGAAACCGGAAACACGGCTGTTTGGGACCCCTATGAAATCCTCGGTGTGAGCCACTCAGCAACAGTCCGTGAGATTAGGTCTGCATACCGTAAACTGAGTTTGGTTATGCACCCCGATAAAGTGAAGGATGTTGACGGAGACTCAGAAAATTCTGCTTATGTGGAAGTTGTTAAGGCTTACAGAGCATTAACCGATGAGGTCACCCGTGAGAATTTCCAGCTTTACGGTCATCCTGATGGTCCTCAACCTGTTTCTCATGGCATTGCGTTGCCCTCGTTTTTGTTTAATACCCAAGCTTCTGTTTTCATAATCGCACTTTATGCATTAGGGTTTGGGGTCGGCATTCCACTCATTGTTAACAAATGGTGGAAACACAGCCAAAGACGCACTAAGAACGGATTATTAAAACAAACTGCTGCCAAATTAGTTGAGTTTACGATTAAAACAAGACCTCAATTTGTTACTAAACAGGATATTCTTGACTTGGTCTTAGAGTCACCTGACTTAGAGCATCTGAACATGAGTCTTGAAACTAAGAATAAGTTGCTGGCAGATCATTTTGAACAAAAGCCTGCTACTGACGATGTTCTTGAACTCGTTGCTGAAATCAATAGAGTGCTTGTTGCTTACATTGACTTAGCAGCCAGTGCTCAATTATATGCACTTTGTGAGAAGCTGGTGGTTTTGAACCGCAATTTGATGAACGCCAGTTATTCTGCAAAGCATGCTATAAGCAATGAAATCAAGACATCTGATTTACCGAAAAACTTCCGGTTTGTTAGCGCACAGTTCAAAGTTGCTAATGAAAGGACAATTCCTACTGGAAGCAAGGTGTTTTTGGAGTTGAAATATGCCACTAAAGACTACGTCCCTGAAGACGAGAAACTTGTTGATACTGAACTTTCTGAGTTTGCTGCTACTAAGGACGTGCTTGATTACAATAAGACCCAACCGAAGCTTCCCACTGTTGAGCTTCCACACTTTCCCATCCCTGCTCAACAGAAATGGCTGGTGTTTTTGTATAATGAAATGGATGGCAGGTTAGTTGAAAGACCAACTGAGATCAGAAACATGGATTTGAGTAAAAATATTGGTTGTGTAACTGTTCCAGTTGCAATGCCAGCTCCTGCTCAACCTGGTACCTTCTCAATGAAGGTGTCTGCTTTGAACCCGTATTTCTTCAATTTCGATTTCAAAACAAGAGCGACTATGGACGTTGTTGCTCCTAAACCTAGACAGCCTATTGCTGATGAAGATGATGAATTGAACGATGAAGAAAGCGCTGATGAAAGCGATGAAGAAGTTGAGGGATTGAGCGATTTGGATACCTCTTCTGAGGAAGAATCGTGATTCATTGCAATAAAAAGGGAAATTTGGAACGAAATATTCAAATATATATATATATATATAGATATATACATAAGTCTATACTATGAACACAATCTCAAAGAACCCAATGTGTGCATGTAAATGCATTAACCACCAACTCACCGTATCATGTAACTTGCACGTGATAGACGATACTCCACGTGACTAAACTTGCGTTTTAATCGTTTTACTATTTCGATGTCCCAACTATGAACTATGATCTGTTTTCGATTCCGTAATCTATATTTACAATCTTACTAAATCCATCACACATATCCACCACACTCGTAGCAATAGTAGATACTTTATAGATATACATACTGATTAGTTCTATGTACATCTCCCAATGTATACTACCCAACGAACACCCCCTTTATCGTCTACACACGCCTTTTAAAAGAACTGCTTATATATCAATTATAATCTACTGTTTTGAATCTGACTGTGCCTGATTCTAATCTGCCATACTGACATACTGCCTGTCCCCTTTTTTGTCATCATGCAGTCCGGGTTCGCTTTGATATTCCTTTTTATATTCTTTATTACCCTCTCGGTTTTCGCTCTTTTTATCTTTCTATACAGCCTTCTTATCTGCGTACTCGGTACAGCCAGAATCTGGCTTCCTCGTAAAGTCGAAGTATGGCAAGACGATGAAAGACTCGTTGCTGAAGAACAATCTTACTTGCCAACACTTCCCGAGTTAGAACAACAGCAATTTTTAAGAGCTAAACAGTGGCAAGACACACATCCTGTAAATTTGCATGCTCATGAAATTTCTGTTGACGACTTTTGGTACATTCAGCAACATGGCGTTAGTGCATGGAATTTCGCACCACAGCCTGGCGTTGGCGTAATTGGCAACACTGAACTGAATTTTGTGGGTTCAGATCCACACAGTGTACAAACAAATTTGCCTCTTCCAAGCACGAAAGATATATACTATTTCGAATTAAAGCTATATGATTTAGCTGAGGGAACGACTATGGCAATGGGACTAGCAACGAAACCTTACCCTTCATTTAGACTGCCAGGCTATCATAAATACTCAGTGTGTTACGAAAGTACTGGACATTCAAGAATAAATTCTTCTTTTGTTAAAAAGGAGTTGGGACATCCTTGGCAACGAGGTGATGTTATTGGTTGCGGTTTCGAAACTCGGAGGGGGGCTATTTTTTTCACACATAATGGTAAGCGTGTGGGAGAAGTAGTTACCGGGATGAGACTGAACTTGTTTCCAACAATTGGATCTCAGGGAGATAGCCAAGTTTATGTTAATTTAGGACAAGCGGGGTATGTGTTTATTCAAGCTAATGTCAAGGACTGGGGGTTCGCAGCCAAGGAGGGCAGTTTAGAACCTCCACCAACGTATTTGGAAGCCCCGGGAACTATTTTGTTGGATGTATGGCATAACGAAGAAGTTCCACCTTATCAATCTATAGAATCTAATGAGAACGACGACTAATTCATTTCTTTTTTTTTACATACATACATTCATATAATATTTATTCATTCATATACTTAAACGACTAATTTTTAATACAAAAACGATGTGTTTTGTTTATACAAATGCTCATTGAATGCTCATCAGAGTTTAACTAAGGGAGATGAATTGTTGAGTAAAGGAAGTGTGGTACACTAAGCAGTTTACATGCTATAGGAGTTCATATGCTATAGAAGGTAAGAAAAAGAACACAAAAGTTGATATATATCAGTTAAACAAAATATTTTAAATAAATTCGTCTATTTCTTTTTTGGTTTCTTAGATTTCTCTTTAGGTTTTTCTGCATCTGTTACTTCTGGCTGTTTTGCTGTATGGTCGGCCATAATACTTGCTAAGCCACGTTTATGACCAGTATCGAAATCGAATTCAAAGGGAGAAAGACTCGCCATGATTCTGTTTAATTCGTTAACTTTGTGGACATGGTGTTTATATACAATTCCACTTTCGGGGTCAAACACTTTGACAACAATTTTCAAAGAGCGGACTTTGGGGTCGACTTGGTCGTCTTTTTTGTGGACCTTTTTATGTGTGAATTTAGTAGTTACTCGTGCATGAGGACGTGCTTTAAGCAGGGCATTCGTACGTGCGATAAACGTTTCCATCGTTGTTTAGGAGATGGTAGCTAAACTGGGACTTTTAGTTAAAACTAGATTACTAAACGAACAGCAGATTGACGATATAGGGGGGGCCATTTACTATACTATAAGGTGTTCATGTAACAACAAATAAGTACTTCTAAATTGTTTTCTAATGGTATGTAGTGTGTATGTGAATGTATAAAGATATTTACTATGAAATGGTTAGTTGTTTACGCCGTTAATCGCTTAGAAGAGGTAAGAAACAGTGGTTTAGTAAAGTAAACAGTGATTGTACACGATTAAGTCCAATTCTACTGTCATTGCTTTTCGTAAAGTTAAAAAGCGTCTCATTTTAGTGTTTGTTAGTGTAGAACGAAGTTGGTCACAGTCGTATTTACGTAAATGTCTAAAAATTTATATATACGGTGGGTGGACATTATCCATCATAAGTCTGATCTAAGTGCATATTAAGGTTAGGGGTATGTAAGATACCCGTGGTGCACTTAAATCCGTATATGCAGTTATTAGCGTCCAAGAACAACACAAATGGAGCTTGTTCTGTTCTTCAAATCGATTTTTATAGGTATGAAGTATAGTATCCACTCCATATAAGGATCCTATAAATGGAAACGTCTCAAAACCTCATTAAATCATCTTCGAGGAAACAATTTAGCCAATTCCTCGTCTCCAAACATATCATTGCATATACTCCATAGATCACGCAAAGGCAATCTTTGATAAAGAGTGTCTTCCGCATTCACAGCATCAGTATTTCCTGTACCTTCAATACGTTTTATAACAGATTGTCTAACATGTTGCATTCCAGTAATAAGTGGAAAGCAGTTACTCAAGAGGTTACAGAAAGAGTTGATTTCGTTATTCTCTTTCACTTTGCTTAAAACGAGTAAAAATTTTGCTGCTTCACGTAGGAATTCATTCGTATTTGTGTCCCACGTCTCCGCATCTTTACCTCTAGGATCAATGAAAGGTGGCATAATTCTGCTCAAGTCCGAAAAATCAGTAGTTCCGAAGGCTTCCGCGAGAGTTCGTTTGTGTCCTGCAGTACTAGGTTGATTCTGCGTCTGGGTGAATTGATGTCTTTGAGGAATTTGGGGGGGTTGCAGGAATGGAGGGATTTGAGGAACTTCAGGTGCGCGGGGGAACTGATGAGGTTGAGGGAATTGAGGTACTTGTGGGACATATGATACTGGGGGGAATTGAGGAGCAGGGGGGAATTGAGGAGCAGGAGGGAACTGAGGAGCAGGAGGGAATTGAGGGACAGGGGGGAATTGATGCATTTGAGGGACTGGGGGGACTGGGACGATTTGGGGTCCTAAAGGTACTTGGGGTACTTGTGGTATTTGAGGAGGTTGGGAGATTGGAGGAATTTGACTAGCTTGCTGAGGTTGCGAAAGTTGCGTAGGCTGTGGGACCAGGGGACCTTGGTGTATTTGGTGAACCTGAGGAATTGGGACACCTTGACTAGCTTGGGAGCTTTGAGGTACTTGAGGTACTTGGTGTGCTTTACTAGTTAGAAGTGCTTCATGAGCCCGCAGGGTTTGTTGTTCCCGGGTCATTTGACGAGATTCTCGGAGTTGGTCTCCTCGGGGTATTTGAGGGACTTCATGAACAGTATTAGGCTGAGCAGTGTGACCAGGTTGAAAAGGACGAACAGGTCGAACAGGTCGAACCGGGCGAACAGGTTGAGCAGGATCACTTTGGGCAGTGTGACTAGGTTGAACAGGATCAGTTTGAACAGGACGATCACTTTCAACCGGGCGATCGATTTGAACAGTGTCAGGTTGAACCGTTTGATCACTCTGAACAGTATCGCTCTGAGCAGGATCACTCTGAACAGAGTGATCATCCTCATCTCTGTTATTCTCATCATGTTCAGGGTCCTGCAACATGTCATCATCAGACAATGTCATAACTTCAATATCGAACCGTTCCATAGTTTCAGAATCCTTTTGTGAATCAGAAAGATTACCACTTTCCAGTTTAACTAACCGTTTAGCCAACCGGCTAAAGTCTCCATTCCACTGTTTATAACAAATAGCACTACGCATTTGCGGATTACGTTCATTTTCGGAACAAAGTGATTGCAGAAGCTCGCTAACCTTTAATCGTTCATGTCTCCAGAAAGGTGCAGTATTAGCATATTCGATCTCTAACATCAGTTTCGTCCTAATGTTACCTTTAGTACTTTCTTTGTTATTTTCATCATTACTAGCGTTGGTAAAAAACAACTTCGGATTATAGAAAGCCAAAATATGTTTGCAGAAATGTTTCCCCAGCCATTGATACTGTTTACAGCCACAAATGAAGTTGACAGGATCAGTTTTGAACCTTTCTACATCCCCCTTCAACAGCTGGATGTATCTGTTAGCATCAATCCCATACCTATCCGATATTTCATTCAAAACCATTGAGAATTCGTTGCAGATTTCATCTCTCCATTTAGACTTAACAAATTTCCCCTTGGTACCCTTGTCGACATGAATCAAAGCAAATAAACGGACAAGTTCTCGAGGCAACCAAAATTTACAGATTGTGTACCCCGCTTTATCAATTTTGACACTTTTGATATCTGCTAACCTGTCTTTAAGTTTATAATGGCTTGACTCCAAAACCGTTGTGTTACAAGCCATTGGAATTTCACCATCATCGCTCAATTCAAGCAGCATCCACTTCTCTCTTTCTTCAGGACGATACCAATTGTTCCATAAGTAGATCCAAAAAGTTATAAGCCTTTTGTCCATACACCAAGCAAACACCTGCTTAGTATGTGCCTTAACAAGATCATCACTACTTGGCCTTTCAACCAATTCATTATTGATCATAGCTGACATACCAGGACATGTTAATGAATGTGAGTAGACTAAATCACATATAAACTTGCGATCCTCTTGTTCCACTAAGTAGTCTTTTTCTGTTAACTCATCATTACGAAAACACAAATCCTGGCATTCACTAGAATGTTGTTCACAAACATCGTTTTCGTTTTCGTTTTCATTCTGGTGCTGGTTCTGGTTCTGGGGGTTCTGTATTGACTCACGAGACCAGCATGTTGGTGAACTAGTATCACATATAAGACTGTGCTCAGGTGCATTCTCTTTGTAAAACTGGATATCCCTTGAGGAAACGCTCTGCCCCTTCGTTGAATTCACGTGCTCCTTTAAACGCTTTATAGCTTGCGACATGAACAATCGAATCTTGCAGTTGAAAACGGTTTTAATGGCGTTTATTTGAACAGTATTATTGTCTGTTCCAAAAAAAACAGGCTGGAAATCTTCATTCTTTAAAAACTTTAAAAATAACGCAACAACTTTGGTTCTCGGTGTAAGTCTCAAGTTAGCGCTCATTTCATCAATTTCATGTCCATGTTCATTAGAATCTTGAACAACCCCTTTAAGAAACTCAATGCCAGTCTTAAGTTGATCTCTTTTGAACGTTTGTAAGTCCTCAAAACTTTTTGCCCTTCTTCTCTGTGGTTCATTCAAATGTGTTACTTTGACATTGTTTAATGGTGCACGCTCATTAAAAAGAAACAAATACCCCACTGTACAACCAACTTGATCAACTGGTGCTTCCACCGTGTACAAATCAGCAGCTAAATAGTCAAAATTAGAAGTTGAATCCATTAACAATTCCCGTGCTCCATTCAAGTACTTAGTAGCATGTTTGTGGATCAAAACAATCCCAGCGTACTGCTCATGTGACACAACATGAACCTTGAAATAATGTTCATAATTTTTAACCAGTTTGTAAAAAGAAATAATTGGGTTATCATCCATCTCAATGTGGTTTTGAAAGACCATATCCCAATGACGATTTATTTGACCCCGATTAGGAATCTCGTCTTCCATACCGTAAAGATTAAAAAGTCTACCAGCAGCATTGTTATCTGGATTTTGTTTAGTATCCAACAATTTCTCAATTTCACAGTCAACATCTTTGAATCTAATAAGTTGTTTGTACTCGTGATTGATATGACAATGAACGAATGTAGCCATTTTAGTGTCATAGTTTAAATGAATTGCAAATGTCCCGTGACATTCATCGTCTTCAGGAGAAATAATGCCGCGATACTTACGTTTGGGAGGTGGACGTCTAGGTGTGCCATCACTTCGTCGCGCCTGCTCAGCGAGTCTGAATTCATGAAGTCTAGTGGTTCGATGACAAGCGTAGTGAAAGGAAGTTGCATTTTCTGTTTTTTTCAATGATACAAAGCCTGATCTTTGGAACGAGTAAACGTCACGGATGTTTGTTATTACACTACGACAAAACTCGTTTCTTAGCGCTGAATTTTCAATAACAAAGACATCATCAGGAATTCCTTTTACTTCGAATGTTTGCTTGATGCGCGGGATTGCTTTGTCGTTTTTAGATCCCATGATCATACCAAGTGTGGAAACGGTTTTATGGAGGTGTTTGAAGAGAGCATAAAACTGGTTAAGATTTAAATTATCGAATTGGATCATGTATTCCGGTTTAATGAAACATAAGTAGCATGTATGGCGATGGGATTTGGGGGGGAAGAGGGGGAATTGGTCTCTTTGGAGGGAGCGACTACAAGATTCGCATTTAGAAAGCGTGCTCATTTAAATTGTGGGAATTAATTAGTGTTAAACAATTCTTTTTTGTTGAAAAGAATGGCTTGAAGGCTGTGCGCGTGGAGTCTGCAATTGCAGTTCAAGTGGTGTGGTATAAAAGTAAATAACGATAAATTGAGGTGGACGTCTCTTTACGCGTTTGCATTCCGCGCGTAAAAATATGCAAGTTAAATGCATGATATATCACGTGGTTAGTAATGTTCATATTTGCCTAATTTAGGCAAAAATCTTGTAAATCTGTTTTTTTTTTTTGCAGCTAAATATACGAATTATCGATTTAATTGGTTGGTATATAGTGTATGTGTGTATTTTCATCAGTTATAGTTCTTTATCTTAACATATTATTCATCGCATAGTTAGTGACTACTTTAGTATGTTCATACTATTCATCTGTTCATTTCAATTTTGTTCTTAGCTGCTTATAAATGATATGACACGTGAGTTACATACACAATCATAACTACCACGTCACATTACAGAGGTGGTTATACCAACAGTAGGTGGTTGGCGGTTACACATTAGAATTACATACTTTCTATAATCTATCATTTATTCAATTTTCTTAGCTTCTTTAATTGCCTTTTTTTTTTGCCCTTTTAAAAGTACAACACCAATAAATGAGCCAAGAATAGCCACACCAATGATTAGGATGAGAGCAGGGATTCTAATAATCCACTCGCGGGGGGGGAAGAAGGAGTTAATAATGCTGTCAGAATCCACGAAGGGAAGGACGAACGTCCAAATGGAATAATAAAGAAACACGAGGTTTGCAACTAGGAACATAACAAGTCCAATAACCGAGTCGAGTTTCATGGTGCGTGTAAATTAGTAAGTAGTCTGTTTGCATACTTTAATTAAGGTATAAGAATAAACACACAATCGTGTTTAAGTATAGCTGTTTATGTAGAGTTGTTATTGAAAGTTTTTTGAATATCTTTTATAAAATGGGGATATATACATATTTATAACTTATAACATACGTAAATGACAGTATAACGATGTACTACGTGAGGTTATGCCTATAGCTGATTGTTACAAATCCATGTGATCGATCTTGTTGACATTACGTACAGTAGCCGCACCACATATGTACTTCACCAATTACGTAGTTCATATATACAAGTATACACTAAGATTCAAGTACCACACATGCCCTCTTGTAACCTTTAAATCCCAATAGTATACAATACATAGTATTTGAATACCGTTTCCACTTCGATATATAAAACCCTTTTATATACTTTTAAGATATATACATCACATGACTACAATGTTTACCAATATATTCATTTCGAACTTTTCAAGCCATTAAGAATGTCTGAAGTATCTCATTTCACCAAGCTTGCATCAACATGGTGGGACGTTCGTGGCCCTCAAAGGATCCTTCATAAAATGAATGCTATGCGTATGGACTTTATTAACCAAACTATCCCCCTAAAACCACATACCCAATGCCTGGATATAGGCTGCGGAGGTGGATTACTTTCCGAAAGTTTAGCTCGTAAACCACAAGTTTCTAAAGTTTTAGGTATTGATATCACACCTAAAGTTATTGAAACTGCTAAATCTCATATGCAACTAGATCCACAATTGAATTCTAAGTTATCCTATCAGCTTATGAACTTAGACGACGTTAAACAGAAATTCGATTTTATCTCTATGTTTGAATTGTTAGAACATGTTGATAACCCAAAGGGTCTTTTGAACCAAGCTTTGGATTTACTCAACCCCGGTGGTCATTTAGTACTAAGCACGATAAACCGAACACCAGCGTCATTTATCAGCACAATTTTGTTTGGAGAGTACCTTCTAAGAATTGTACCTATTGGTACACATACTTACTCCAAATATGTAAATAGCAAAGAGATCGAGAATATGATTCCAGAGAATTGTACAGTTTTGAAAACTCTGGGGTGTATTTACTTGCCTTTCAGTGACTGGCTTAAATTTGGGAATAGTGGGATTTTAGGTAACCTAATTGGGACCACAGGTGGGAATTTCTTAATGGCAATTGAAAAGTCAAGGTAAGGTAGAATGTGATTATGTACACTGTATCCACACTCCGATTGTATCCACACATTAACCATCTATATAAATAACTATGTAGTTGTCTCCATTTCCTTATTTTCTTCCTCCTTTTCTTCAACAAATTCAGGCACTTCTGGTGTATCAAGGTAATCCAGATTCTCTAATTCCTCGTCGTATAATAAGTCGAGCTCAGCATCAAGCTCAGCCTCGTCAAGATCCTCAGGCACTTCATAACTACGTGACATCGTCGCTTGAATTTCCTCGTTCATATCCATTAAATCCGCCATTTCATCTTGCATTTGTTCAATCTTATCCAAGTTAACAGATTTATACTGTTTTTTGAGCTCTTTGTTAGCTGATTTCATAGCATCTAAAGTAATAACTGTATTCTTAAAATTATCTTGCGTCATTGTGGCTTGCTCCATATTCCAGCTTTGAGATTGTAACTGATCTTTTTGGGCTTCGATTTGTTTGCGTTGTCTAAGGACTTTCATTGCTTGATTTTTAACTACTTGTTTGCCGGGACCATCGCGCATTTTGCTCATTTTAGACTGGTAAGTGTTCAGTTCGCCATTTAATTTAGCGATTTTCACATCTAAACTGGAAATACGGGTTTCTAACCCGTCAATTGCATCTTGAAGACTAGGCTTCGGTGCTTGAGATTTGCTTCCAAAAAGTCTGTTCATTAATCTGTATTTTCAGGTCTATTGTTTACCTGTTCTGATTTGATTTGTTTTACTTGTTTTATATAGCTTTTCACTTAGATTTGCCGCTTAGATTAGGCTGCTTAGATTAGGCTGCTTAGATTAGGCCGCTGCTGCTTATGTTTCATTTCATTGGGACTTTACATTTTCATTACAACTACTTTGAGCTTGAGTGTGTAAATAATAGATATATATATAGTTGGGACTTACTTACGTTACTTTGGCACTTTGAAATATACAGCGATGACAGAGGCGACATTTGACGATATCGAGAGCGCACTTGCTGAATTCAAAAAGGGAAACTTTTTGCTCGTTTTAGACGATGAGAACAGAGAAAACGAAGGTGACCTTATTGCTAGTGCCGAGGATATGACTCCTGAGCGTATGGCCTTTTTAGTGAATCATTCTAGTGGTTACGTATGCGTGCCGCTTTCAAATGAGAGAGCTGACCAGCTTGATTTGCCCTTAATGATTCCTAGTATGCAGGATCGTCATAAAACAGCATACACAGTCACTTGTGACGCTTTCGAGGGTACTACTACTGGTATTTCCGCCCACGATCGTGCCTTTACTGCTAATCGGCTTGCCGATCCCACAAGTAAGCCAACGACCTTTAACCGCCCTGGTCACGTGCTTCCTCTTAGAGCACGTGATGGAGGCGTGCTTACTAGAACTGGCCACACTGAGGCAAGTATTGAATTATGCAGATTGACTGGTAAGCAACCTGCTGCTGTTATTTGTGAGCTTGTTAAGAAGGACGGTAGTATGGCTCGCAGAGACGACTGTTTAGAGTTCGGTAAAGTTCACGGAGTCAAGGTAATTACAATTGCTGATTTAGTTAAATATGTCAGTAAATAAGTAAGTGAGTAAGTAATATAGTGTACAGAATACAAACTGTTTTTAGTTTACTTTATTTTCTGCGTACTAGGTTTCCATCTTTTTTCCATCTTTTGTTTTGTTTTGGTTTTGACCTTTGTGGCTGGTTAGTTACGTACTGTATTGTGTCATTACATAACCACCACATTACCATTACCATTAATAGTAATCGTCACATAGAAGACCCTAACCACAAATGTACGAACTAATATAACTATATTATACAGTTCTGAAACCAAACACTAATCAATCAGAACGACTCTTCCCGTATTCAAAAACACGATCAGTAGAAGCAAACAAAGCAACAGTTTCGTCATTCACCTCCGCACGACGTTTTTGGAAAGCAGCAACGAACTCCTGTAAAAGTTTGATACAAATCTGTTTCAATTCACCAGTAAGCATTTCACCAGAACTATAAGCCTGTCTAATTCTCTCAAGTTCTTCATCGTCATCAAGGAAAAAAGAAATGTACTGGAACGCAACATCAATTTCACAGTTTCCACCCTTCTCTCTTTGTTCCTCAACAGTAGCTTGACCACCACTAAAAGCATACTTATTAATCTTCTTTTGAATCTGCTTAGCAGTATCAGTCATAAAGACAGCAGAAGTATCAGCACTAGCACTCATTTTTGAACTAGCACCCTGTAAAGCAGGGAAGAATTTCGAGTGGATAAGTGCTTGTTTTGGGTGTCTCAATTTCTGACTAACATCCCTACTTACTCTGAAGTAAGGATCCTGGTCAATTGCACATGGAATCAAGCAAGGAATCTTTTGAGAACCAAATAAATGAGGATAACTATCACTCAAACCAGCACTGATCTGAATAGAAGCGAAGTGGATCTTACCAATTGCGTCACTATCAGTGAATCCAAACACAGCCTTAGCAGTGTTATAAGTGATTTGACGGCTCACGCGACTAACATTTTTGTAAAATGCACCACCCATATAATTGTAATCACTAAAAATAAACGTCTTCTTAGGATCAAATCCAACGCTAATGATGTCTTTAGCATTCTCTTTATAGAATTTGCCGTTAGTATCCTCAATAGTCAAACTGTGCTTGAAAAGGAACTTTTCGTCATCAGTCATCTCAATAACAAGCGGCACATCAAAGACATCCTGGAGCCATTTTGTGAAGGTAAACGGGATTAAATGTCCCAAATGGAGAGAGTCACTAGAGGGACCTCTACCGGTATACAAGAAAAACGGCTTTTTCTGCTCGTACAAATCTAAGATTCTAGAAAAGTCTCTTTGAGAGAAAAACATGCCTCTGCGAAGAAGAAGATGAGGTCTGTGGCCGGTCAACTTTTCGAAACGTGTAAGTAGCTCGGGAGTGATCATTTGACTGCCAAACTCTTTGACGATTTTCTCGTAGTTAATACCTTGATCAACACCATCTTCAACGGCTCCAACGACGTCCCAGGGCGTGATTTTTTGGGTGGAATCCTCTTTAATCTTCAGATCTTCCATGACTAATAAATGCTGTAGTGAAAACAGAACGTTAAATCAATAGTTGGTGAGGTCACATTGATTACTTAGAATTGGGAGGTATCCACACAGGCCACACAGGCCACACAAGCCACCACACGAATAATCAAGATGACCACATAGAGTATAATAACACAAAAAGTAACCACACTAAACATAATCTCGTCTAACAGTTGAATAAATCTATACTTATAAGAAATGTTTATATAAAAACTGAACTTATTTGAACTGCTCTTCAGCATACTTCCAGTTAACAACATTCCAAATATTCTTGAAATAGTCGGCCTTAGCGTTTCTATACTGAAGGTAATAAGCATGTTCCCAAGCATCAATACCCAATAACGGAACAAATCTAGCAGGAACAGTATCTTGGTTAGGAGTAGTAATTACCTCGATCTTATTGGTCAGTTTATCCTTAACAATCCAGGCCCATCCACTGCCCTGAATACCAGCTAATTTGGCATTAGTGTCAGCAATCAATTTATCGGTGGATCCGAAGGATTGCGTAATCGCCTTGTTGAGGTCACTTCCTTGCTTAGGAAGCTCACCACCACCAAGGGACTGAGGAGCTAAACTCTTCCAGAAAATGTTATGATTGATGAAACCACCGTTGTTGAAATTCACTAAAGGCAACAATTGGTTCTGTAAAGTGAAGTTGTTAGTGGCGATAGCCTCTTGTAACTTCTCGACGTTCGTGTTGTAGTTAGCAATATAAGTACGGTGGTGCTTTAAATAATGGGTTTCCATAATAGGAGCGGAAATAAACGGTTCTAAAGCACCGAAATCATAGCCTAAATCAGGTTGTGTGGCAATAGAGCGAATGAAATTCAACGGTTTAATAGGTCTTGCGATTGTTCTCAACATGGTAGTTATGTAAGTTGCGAATGGTGTGATCGAATGCGCGAATGTTCCACGGCAAACGATACTATGTTAGTAAAACTGAAATGGTGGGACTACCGACTATATGTGAGATGTATGGAGCTAGTTTTCTATAATTCATTTTAAACAGCTAAAAAAAAGAAAGGAAGAAAGAAAAAGTATCTTCGAAAAGTTATAATTGCGTGTACATTCGTGTACATGTGTATATATGTGACATGTGACCCACATCAAACTGATGTGTAATCGATAATTCATTACTAAACGTGAACAATCCATTACTAAACGTATTTCTGAAATTCCTGATTACATCATTTGTATCCACACATACACACACACCGTTAACAAACTCGGAATCTGATCTCACGTTCTTCCCCTTAACCCACGTAACAGAACATCTCTCGAATTCAAACCACACTCTGAAACATGAGAGAAAGGCAAAGACGTCCGAACGCCGGCAGCCGTTTACTAGAACTAATTGCTGAACAAACACCGCTTACAGACGAGGACGCCGCTATTTTTGCAGAAAGAGAAGATGACGGAGATTTCAGCACCGCCGAAAGCGAGAATGACCACCCTCAGCTAAACGACTCAGAAAACGAACCCAATGAAGAAGTAGACGATTTCAATTTCACCGATTCAAGCGACAATACCGACGCAGAAGAATACCAAGAGCCAGTGGATATCGGCGAGAAAGAACTGGTGAAATCCGAGAGACAATTAGCACGCGAAAAACGTCGGGCGGAACGCAATAAAATTTTCACTATTAAGCAAAGAGTTGAGAAACCGAAAGCGCCAAGAAAGAAAAGAATCTTCACTAGTGCTGATATCTTAACGGAAAAAAGCGGCCGACACTCTGAACGTAAAAGTGCTTTGAAACATAAGCAGCATTTAATTGAGCAGATGCAGGAGGCTGAGGCTCGTAGAGCTAATTATGTTCCTCCTAAACGGAAGAAAGTAGTGAAATTAACCCAAGAGCAACGGTTAGAAGAGGCTAAAAAGACAGAATTGAAGAATTTAGCGTCTTTAAATAAATTTGTGGAGTTGGAAGAGGAGCGTAAATACCAGCAACGGTTGGCTATGCTGAGTAGACGACCTAAATTGACTGAGTTTATTAGGTACCAAAGCAGTCAGTACTTGAATAAAGTACAGCCTACATTCAGTTATAGAACTTACAGGCCTGCTCAGTACCAATCAACGGCTCAGATCCAGAATTTACATCAAAATGACGGTAAACCGTTAGTCGCGAATGGAAACTTAGCTAACATCCAGAATCCACCAGTGATTAGTAATAAAACTACTCCCAATGATCAGTCACGTAATAATGTGAACCCACAACCAACTAATGAACCCAAAGAGGAAATCAAGAATAATGAAAACGAACAGACACATGACAATGACAATGACAATGACAATAAAGGAGAAAACGATAACGGAGGCGAAAATGTACACGAGAATGTACAGAAATCTGAAGATAAAATGGACGTTGACGAGTCAATGAATAATAAACCGGTGGAAAAACAACAAAATGAACAGGAAAACACTAAAAATAATGAGAATGAAAACATTAATGATAATGAAAAACACGAGGAAAAAAACGGTTCAGTAACAGTGAAAGCTGAAATTCCAGGTCTGCCTCCTTTACCACCAGTCACACCAATTTCTCACGTTGAAACTGTGAAACTTGAAACATCTGAGAATGAAAAACAAACAGGACAAGTACAGGTAGAAAAACAGACACAGCAACAGACACAGCAACAGACACAAGTACAGGCAGAACCTAAGGAAGAACTTAAGACAGAACCTAAGGTAGAACCACAGGCACCTCCACCACCTCAATTACTTCCCTTATACGGACCTCAGCAATTGAAAACGTATAACTTTGTGTCGTTACATGAATTCCCTGTTAATTATAATAAAGTGGCAGCACGTGGTATTGTTTTAGGTCCTATTGCATCAACAACCACCCATCCACCACCGAAACGAATTTGTCCGTTCACAGGTAAATTCGCGAGATTCAGAGACCCCAAAACCGGAATTGCATACTATGATCTCAATTCTTATAAGAAAATCCAGCTTGTGCGCGAAAATAAGTTGTGCTGGCTTAAAGAGCTTGGTGGAATATTCACATCCGATGGTATTACTAATCAAAGACCAGCTAAAGGTGTTCCACCAGGATTTTCATGATTTTAAGCTATTTAAAAACGATCCTCATTTAGTTTTATTAACGTTTGCACGATTTGTAGTTGTATTTTATGGGTTCACGTCACTCATTCCACTTATATCAGTAATTCATAACATTCGATATAGGCCTGCACGCCGCACACCTAGAATTGACAAACACAGTTCACAGGATGTCCCAACAACTCACTACGCTACGCACACGTAATCGCCTTAATTTCATCTTGACTACATAACTATTTACTTTATTTAAAGAAGACCGTAACCGAAAGTAACCTTAATAGGTTTAACGTAGTACTCTTCAAAATTATCCTGAACTTTCTCCTCTTGACCAACAGGAATTCCGGTCCATGTAGTATCCATTGTGGTCTCGCCATCTTGAACACTGAATTTATGGATTAGGTCTGCATAGTGGTTAGGTTTCCACTCCTTAAGTCTCCACTTCATCTTCAAAGTATCACCCTTTGAGATCTCGGTGATCTCGCCGCTTACGTTACCGTTGAATAGCTCGAATTTACCACCAACTTTAGGTTCGATATTAGGAGGCGATCTAGACCATGCAGCCACTAATTGTGGAGTCAAAAACACATCAAAAAGCTGTTCAGGACTAGCGTTGAATTTAGGCTTGACGTTAACTGTAGAGAAATTCAAGCTGCCTACACCGAAATATTTCGGTTTAGCTTCCTGAGCCTCTTTCTCCTTCTGCTTCTGAGCACCTAGCTGGTGGCTCTCCCAGTGGATTGGCTCGTTTCCAGTGTGCTGAATTTCGTTACCGTGGGTCTTGATTAAGTCAGGTCCGAATTGGGCTAACTTCTTACGCAATTTAGGAACGAGCTCGGTTCGAATCACAGGCTTAGCCTTTTCAATTTCGGACTTCTCGTCGTCAACAGCGATTGAAAACTGGTAATCGTCTTCCTCGCTGTCGTAACTAACCTCAGGAATTTTAATTGTTCCTGTGAATGTATTCTCGCCAACTGTGCCTTCGAATTTCAGGTTAATAGCGACGTCGAATAACGAGATGACTTTACCTTTACGTTGGCACACTTCAACGTCACCTTCGACGCTATTCACGTTAGTAACTTCTACAGTGACGTCGTCTTTAACGGCTTTTAAGCCGACGATCTCTTTGCGGAAATAATCACGGGACCATGCAATACAGTTTTTGTCTACCCAATGCCAATTGTTCGGATTATGCAAAACCATTTAGATTTAGACTAGTAGATTCGATTCCAGCTTACTTAGACTTTCAGGGATTGGGAGTGCGGGGGGGGGATGCTGACTGTATATATATATGTTCGGATTATCTAACAAATACCATTCGGGTTGGGAAAAACGTTCTAGAAAGTACTCTTACCATCTATGACCAGTTATTAGTCCTATATACATATTCTAGCGTCTATCTGGCTGGGCGACGTGTATTAACAGTAGATAACAAAGAGAGGGCAAAAAAAAAACTCTCTATTTTAAATATAAAAAAAAAATTGTTTTCTTTATTCGTTTTTTCCCTTCATTTTTTTGGTTGTTTCTTTGAGTGGTATATCATTCCTATTGAACAACCAATCTTCGTCAATTTCAGTCGTTTTGCAATCCGCTAGTCACGCACGCATGTGTACTATACAATTCATTCATACAATCTCATCCCTGTTCCTTCCTTTTCCCTTACTTTTTCCTTTTAGAATGAAGTGGAAACATATCAAGTCGAAACAATATAATAAATTAAGCAGCAAAATCATAGTTATCATGAACATCAAAATCGATAAGTTCCGGGAAATCTTGATCCGGGAACTCTTCCTTGATATGCAGCATCCTATTGAGTTCATACTGCTCTTGATCTGTTTCGTTAGACCGATAAACATTAGGCTGTGCCTGAGGATCAGTATGTGCCGGAGACGGCATCTCTAAATTCACATGCGGTGCACGAATCGAACGTGCATTTTCACGCACAACCGGTTCCTGAACTTGTTGCATACTTGAAATTGGCGGGGCATGAACATTCGACATTTGTTGAGGCACCTGTACAGGGTTTGGTACTTGTTGTGAAACATGTTGCGGAACCTGCATACGCTCAGATGGCGGTTGCTGGTGTTGATGATGTTGTTGCTGAGTCTGCAATTGACTAGGACTCCTCCATTCTAAAGTGTCAGTATCGAATACTATATCACGCATTCCATACGGAGACTCATCAGAACCTGTTTGTGGGTATTCAAGATCGCCGAATTCAAAGTCACCTAATAAATCATCAGGAACACTAGGGTCAATTGGTAAACCCATCATACCTGGTCTGATGATATTACGAGCTGAACGGTTAGAAGTCATTCTAAACGAACCACTTCCTCTAACGGTGCTTCTACGACGAGCTGGCTGTAATTGTGCACTTGTTGAGGTCCGGAGTCCAGATCCTGGCATAGGCACATAATCTAAATTGCCAGCGCTCATTGAGTTCTTATGAATTCGACCGCTTCCTGGAAGAACATCGTTAACAAACATATTACCATTTATGGAGTACGCTGTGTTTGCGCTTCCGGGTGGGGTATTCGCTATATTATCAGGAGAGTTCGCAATACTATTGGGAGTTTGGACATTCGATGCGGGAGAGGGAACAGCTGAACTTGCCGCTGAGTTCATATTGGATATTGATGTGGAATCTAGAAACTGTGGATTATGGGGGTGGAGCATCTGACCGTGTGGTTGTTGCATAAGTTGGGGCTGCATATGTGTGGGCTGCATATGTGTGGGCTGCATATGTGGAGGTTGACCTTGTGATTGTGGATTTGAAGCAAGCACACTTGCATGTGCCTGAGCCTGTACCTGAGCATTAGCATGAGCATTAGCATGAGCATGTGCATTAGCGTGTGCATTAGCGTGTGCCTGTGCCTGTGCTTGTGCCTGAGCATTTGCACTCGCCTGCTTCTGTTTCATAACCTTAGATGTTTCTGCAGTTATAGAATCAGCAGCAGCAAAACTTGCGTCAAATTTAGCGAGAATACTATCGACATTTCTGCTAACAGGCAAAGCATCCGTAACAAATCCCAAACCTCCAAACTGATTATCCATATCAATTGGCAACACATTAGCAACTCCATTCAAAAACCACACCTTGTTCTGCATTTCCTTAACATAACTCCTTACAAATCGGTAGTATGCACCAACAATTTCCTTGGCCCATTTATCACCAGCGCTCAACATTTTAACAAATTCGCTGTCCATTAACGCTGGAAAAGAGAAAACACGCAGAATAAAATCCGCACATTGTCTTTGAGCATTCAGTTTATCAAGAAATGCTAAAGAAGAGAAATATGGTGACTCGTATGGCACCGGATACAATGGCTGCAATTCAGGAATGAAACACTGCAAAGAAGAAATCCCCTGATTTTGATCGGATTTCTCCGGATGAGCATAACTAGACGCCAAATCCAAGAGGTCAACGCCCATAAACGAGTAGAATTTAGACGTAGGCGGAAGCACACCAACAGCCAACAAAATGGTTGCTGCACCGCGGACATGATGCAACCAGGTAGCTGCAGGTAAAGAGCTCGGCGTCATTCTAGACGGAGGTGTCGCATTCGCCATAGCATCCAAAATTAACAAGACGGAGGTAGCCACAAGTGGGTCTAGATTCTCCGGATTGATGTTCTGCACGTCGTTTCTAAGCAAAGTCAACGCCTCTTGGCGGTGCTGTACAACGGCATTACAGTACTCTTTAGGCTCGCTTTGAGCAAGATGAGTTGCTGAGAACATCAAGATAGCGTGCATCAAAAAGGGGTATTTAAACCCCATTTCCACAACATCTTTACACCAGATTTCTTGCGTGCTGATTCCGGCACCGGAAATTGTTTGGCCAACAATCATATCGTAGTGGTGGAGCAGTTTCAGGTTCATAATTTGGAGATCTGCATATGACAATGCTGCAGGTGAAATATAGCGGCATTCCAGCCGTAAATGCTGACAGTTCTTACATACGGGCCTCGTTTCGTCGCATTTCACTCGTCGCCGTTTGCATGTGGTGCACCCGTTGCGTGATTTCGTGTGTGGTCGTCGCTTGTGTGGACGCGTTTGGTTTAGAGATTGTGAAGAGCCATCATCAGGTGACCTAACAGGAGTATTAGAAAAGTCGTTTGGTTCAAATGCCATCGCTTAAACAGTTAGGGTTCATCAATTTTACTGGGGGCTTTTGGGGGGGGGTTGGGTTGTGACCGTTTTTAGCGTGGTGTCAAGGATGAGTGGATTTGTCATCACTTTTATGGTAGGAATCTGGGATGGGGGAACCTTAAAAAGTCACACAAAGAAAAAGAAAAATGGCAATTCATGCAGCATCGGCACGAACCCAAATTTGAATTATGGAAATCGGATTGTTTAAAAAAGGACTAGAAGAAATGGTGTGGGTATGTCGATTTTAGTTGACTTTGTTATTTAGTTGATTTATGTATCTTATACTAAACGAACTGGCTAGAAACATATTGAATACTTAGTAAACGTACTCAAATTGAAGATATGTATGCATCGCGGTACGTGAGCCATTTACATAAGTGCTTAACTCGCTGATGAAATTTGTTGGGGCTGAATATCATGTGATTATATAGCATTACATGACATGACAAGTATCGGTAGTATTTCCGAATGTGTATACTGAACCTTAGTAAGGTTAATTGAGACCTATGCAACGGAAGTGACTGGGTCTGGAAGCAGTAAATTAATTGTTATTATTTTGTAGGTTGATGGTGGTATTACACATATTGAAATATAGACGTAATAGATATGTGTTACTAGTTACGTACACACATAATCACTGATAGGTACATGCGTACATACATAAGCTGGTTAATCACATACATAAGCGCTTTAAGTACATAAATAGATCTAGACCTAGATCTATGTAATGGTGGATAAAATAACATACCGATGGAAAATTGTGGAAAAAATATAATTTTTAGTGACCGTGAGGATCTTCCTTAGGTGGATCAGGGTTGACTGTAATCATAGTATCTATTCTGAGAATAGCAATACAAGCCTCAACAGCAGATCTCAACGACTTGATTTTACTCATTGTTGGTTCAATAACACCTAAACTCAACTGGTCAGCACATTTACCGTTGAACAAATCCAATCCGTAGTTTTTATACCGTCTTCTTTTAGCATCGGTTTCAGCAGCTTGTTGAGAAGCAGCATGATAAGATCTTAATTTAGCAACAAGGTCAGTAGAGTCCTTAGCAGCGTTCACAGTAAGAGTCTTAGGGATAACCAAAAGAGCATTAGCGAATTCAGCAATTGCAACTTGTTCTCTAGAACTCAAAGTTGTTGCAAAAGTGTCTAAATAAATACTCAAAGCAGTCTCAACGGCTCCACCACCAGGAATAATGGATCCTGTTTCTAATGTACGCTTGACAACAGAAAGAGCATCATAAATTGAACGCTCCATTTCGTCTAATTGGTACTCATTGCTGCCTCTAAGGATGATAGAAGAGGATGAGTGTACTTTAGTGCCTTCAACAATGATACACTCGTTGTCACCAACGGAAATTTGTTGAACTTTGTCGGCTTGTCCTAACCAACTGCTTTCAAAAACTTCATCTCCGTTCATATTAGACATAGTGCTGATGTACTGAGCACCAGTAGCTTTAGCTACACGTTTCAAATCATCAGGTTTAACACGTCTAACCGCCATGATTCCCTTCTCAACAAAAAGTTTAAGGCACATATCGTCAATTCCTTTGGTGGTGAACACAACATTAGCACCTGATTTAATAATTTTCTCGATCTGCTCAGTAACAATGCCAATCTCCCGCTTACGGATTGCTTCGAGCTGTTCAGGATCGCTGATTTTGATGTTGACACCCAAGTTCATTCTCGTTCTTTGTAAATTCATGTCTAAACAAGCGATTCTAGCGCCGTCTTTAGTACTCATAGGCATCGCTCTAGAGGCAATTGTACAGTTGATTGCATAACCTTTGATCAGCTGACTTTCTTGACTGCTTTTACCGTGGGCTTTAAGGATATTAATAGCCTTGATAGGGTATCTAATATCGCCTCTGCTATTAGCAGTTTTAACAGCGAGAATAGCATCACATGCCATCTCAGAAAAGAAATCAGAATCAGCACCACCAGTGATCTTACTTGACATACTGGTTTTGGCAATATTCACAAGGGCAGATCTGCCAAGCTGTGCTGTGGGGGTTGCAAGAACCTGATTAATGAAGTTTGTGGCTTCTTTAAGGGCAAGTCTGTAACCGTTAATAATTGTGGTGGGGTGGATCTTATTTTTGACTTGCTCGTTGGCTCTACGAAGGAGCTCAGTAGCGATGATTACTACTGATGTGGTGCCATCACCAACTTCACGGTCTTGCTGCTGGGCAAGCTGTACAAGAATTTCACCAGCGGGGTGTTTAACATCAAGAAGAGAAAGAATAGTGGCACCGTCGTTAGTAACGGTTACTTCACCAATATCGTCTACTAAGAATTTGTCAAGTCCTACGGGGCCTAAACTGGATTTGACGACGTTCGCGAGAGCGAGACATGCGTTTACATTTTGGTTGCGCACGTCTTCGCCTTGGATACGTTCGCCGTTGAGGAAGAGCGTGTCGCTTTTACTGGGGGCAAACATGTTAGATAGTTAAGGTGGAGGGGGGGTAAAGCTTGATTACAAAGGTGAAGTGAAGTGTGTGGATCCGATTTGTCATATGGGAATTCACGAAAATGAAGTGTGGAAAAAAGTAAACAAATGGTACAGTAATTTAGAGTACGCTACTACATGAAGAAGAAGGCAGAAGAAGAACACAAAAGAAGAAGAACACAAAAGAAGACGAAGATTGAAGAAAATGTATGTTTCAAGATTATAATAAATTAAATAAATATAAATAGATTAATTAGTATGCGTTCTTTCGTTTTTAAATTATCACGTTTTTTGTTATCACTTTTTTATTGCCCCACAGGATGCGGCGTCTCATTAACTGATCCTTGTGGAGTTTCTGAGGTTTCATTTATAGGGCTGACCTCCTTTGTAATTGGAAGATTAGAATTACTTGGTTGAGGTTGAGTTTGAGCGTCATATCTGTAAGCGTCATTGAACCCCTCATATTGGTTACGAGTGCCCATAGCGAAGATTTCTTGAGGTTGGTTAGGATTAACATTAGATCTCATTTCGTAAAGCATGCCGTATTCAGCCAACTGAGCTTCATCACTGCCCATCATTTCCTCCTCCTCAGACATTCTGATTTTAAGGAACGGAATGAAGTTCATGATGATCAAGATAAGAGATGTGAAAACGAAGGACCAGCCGTATACAGTACCAATAGCAGCTAATTGATAAGGAAGCTGGACGTAATGATGGTTCATCCAACCTTGAGCGATTGTAGACCCGTCCAAATGTGAGATGTAATCAGCAGCAAACAGGGCAGTAAGTATTGAACCTACAGCTCCACCAACACCGTGGATTGAGAACACATCCAAACCGTCATCAATCTTCAACCAAAACTTCAAGTAGCCAGCTAAGTTACTGCAAATAGCAGTTACAACACCAATAGGCACTGATGTGTAGATATTAACAAAGCCAGCACCAGGAGTGATACCAACTAAACCAGCAACTGCGCCACTACAAAGAGAGACAGTAGACCATTTACCAGTCTTGATATAATCCATGATCATCCAGGTTAATCCACCACAAGAAGCAGCGAGATTGGTGTTAGCAGCGGCGTACCAGGATCTGATACTAGCATTACCAGTACTACCACCGTTGAAACCAAACCATCCGAACCACAAGAACACAGTTCCTAAGAACACCAAAAGCATACTTCCGGGTTTGTAATGAGGGACTTTGTCCATGGCAGCAGGATCACGGCGTTTACCACAGATTAAAGCGTAACTAAGCGCGCCAACACCGGAAGCCATATGAACAGGTCCACCACCAGCGAAATCAAGAGCACCTAGCTGGTCCAGCCAGCCATTAGGGTTCCATGTCCATTCAGCAATAGGACAGTAAACAACAGTAATCCAAACAAACAGGAATACAAGAAGGGGACCAAGTCTAGCACGCTCATGAGCACCACCTACCATGATGATACCAGTAAGACATGCAAATTGTCCCTGGAAAAACATAAAGAGGATATCAGGAACAGCGTCGGAAACAGAGCTTGGAGCAGCAAGAACTTTCATAAGTGCGAAGTTGTCGATTTTACCCCAGAATTTTCCGGCTTCATGGCTGAATACAAATGAGTAGCCCCAGAAGAACCACTGGAAAAATATCACACATAGTCCGGCCATGCTTTCCCATACGAGTGTAATAGCATGCTTCTTTCTTGCTAACCCAGCGTAGAAAAGTCCGATTCCGGGGATCATGAGCCACACCATACATGCGGCCACAAAGATCCACACCATGTCTCCACGGTTATATTGAGTGTTAAGGTCTTCAGTAAGAGAATCTCCACCCCAATCTCCCATTATTATATATTAAATGTAGAAGCAAGGTGATTTAAAGGTAGTTCTTTTTTTCTTTTGGTACAGCAGGTGTGTGTGTTTATATACTCATCACAGGTACAAGCATATTGATAAGGAAACCTAACCTCGACTATCCTGTGGTGCACAGATTGCGGTATGATTTGGGGGGAAGAAACAGGTATTTCGAGCCGATCATTTATCTTTGATCTGAGAAAATACTCTATTTTCAAAGGAAGTATTTGAAAAATGTTACTAGTCATTGTGGTGTGTTTGTTTTTTATGTTCGTATTTTTCAATCGCCTTTAAGCGACCTGCTTCTTATCTTTTGATGTTAGGGTTTAGTGATGTGAACTTGCATATAGTAACTGAACTAAATGCACTCAGCAAAAAAATGAGACTTATCAAGGAGGGGCTGAAAACTTACTGTTTGTGTTAATAGTTGATGCAGTAAAAATGGTGGGTGAACAATTTCGTTAACTAGTAAACTTGGTTTTTATATTAGCACATATGTATATAGATATATGCACAGTAAATAAGTGCGTGATTATGTAAGCATCTGTGTGTACGTAAGTGTTTCAATGGTTCTTCCCTACCCTGGAAATATAATGATTACATATACCTCCGAATCAGGAGTGTCTTGCCGAATTTCGCAAGTCCTAATTATGTCCCAATTTTGGCCCCAATTATATGATTATTAATCAGGTCGACCCGATCCGGATTCGATTTTGATTTTGACAGATGAGCCTACAATTGCGGTTACTACGTAAATTATGTATGTATAACCCACCCTGCATACAACCACTAAACATTATAGCACCCATCAAGTTCATCACTAAAGAACAGAACCTGTAAATAGAAATAAAAATAACCACTAACTGAAAAAAACTTAACTTACCTGAGAACGTTAATTCAAACAATGTCCCAAACACCCCTACCCATTTCTTAACTAATAGCGACGCATGTCACCTGTCACTGGGCTTGGTAACAGCACGTGTTAACCGTTTTCATATATATAATTAAAATCATAGTATTAAGTTAGTAACAAAAATGTCTGTGTATCCCGATTCAACGTTGACGAAACCGCTAGTTGTTGGTCACCGTGGTTATAGAGGACTCTACCCCGAGAACACCGCACTTGCGATCCGTAAAGGCGTTGAGGCCGGTGCTCAGGTTATTGAGACCGATATCCAGCTCACCAAAGACGAGGTTGTAGTCATGTGTCACGATGTCGATACCGGCCGTTGTTTCGACAAGAATTTCGATGTTGAGAACACTAACTATTTTGGCACACTCGAACATCTTCGCACTATAGGCAAGTACAATGAGCCAATGCCCACACTTGAAGAAGTCGCTAAGATGTTCTTCCAAGATAAAGAGTTCAAGGACGTCAAACTCATGCTCGATATCAAACGTTCTAACCGTCCTCATGTGATCCCGTATGTATTGCGTGTTCTCGAAAGCGTTGCCCCAATTGAGAAGTGGGTGCCTCGTCTTATTTTCGGTGTTTGGAAACCAGACGTTATGGCTGCTATTCACAAAGTGATACCGCAAATCGGCTGTTGTTTTATTGGCTGGGAGCAGCGTACTGCCAGGTATTTCATGGATACCTGGCCTACACAGGTTGTTGGCATCTCGGTTTCATATGCCACTTTAGCCTGCTGTGGTGGACCTGAACTCATTGAGTATGCCAAGTCACATAACTTCGATGTGTACTCATGGACAATCAACGATCCTGATGCTATGAAATGGGGTGTGGCTACAAGACTCAAGGGTGTTATCACTGACTACCCATGTGTTTTTAAGCAGTTCATCGGTCAGATTTCCGATAAGGATATGCTTACTGAGTACTTCCAGACTGATCCTAGAAATTTCTATACATACTGCTACAGAGCCCAAATGTACTTGGCGTGGTTTATTGCTACTGGTTATTTGATTTTTGCTGATAACCTTCCTTGGCTTTTCAGACGTCATTAATTATACAATTTAAGTATTCATTTATAGATAACATTCACATCCTATATATCTTTACGATGTGCCAATACTTTATGTGGTTCTGTTGTGTGCCTTTTACTCGCAATGCGACTCTTGCTCTTTTCAATATATATATTTGTGTGACCTTTACTCACTTTTGTTGTCCCAGCATATAATCTATTATTGTTTACTTTAGAAACAAGCATGGAAAACGACACGATTTCTAAAGATGAACGTGAACTTTACGACCGTCAAATTCGTTTATGGGGATTAGACGGTCAGTCTAGACTGCGTAATGCTCGCGTATTAATTTTAGGACTTGACGCTGGCGCTGTAGAGGCTACTAAAAATTTAGTTTTGGCTGGCATTGGATCTGTTTGTTTACAGTCCAATAAAGAAGTTACAGAGAAAACTTTGAGTTACAATTTTTTTGTAGACAGTTCTCATTTACAACAGAACGAAGCTGAAGCTAGCAAGCTTGCTGTTCAAAGACTTAACCCTAAAGTAGCACTGACGGTAGAAACCACTGAATTGAGCAAACTTGAAGACTCTTTTTTCAAAGATTTCGATGTTGTTATTTTGTCTCAATGTTATAATAAACAGGAGATCATTAAAGTAAACTCTTTGGTGCGTTCTAATGCTGCTTTTTACTATGTTCTTATGCACGGGTGGATGGGATTCTTATTTGTTGATTTAGGCGAGAAACCTCATAAATTTCAGATTTCTAAGGAATTTATTAATGATACTCCTAAAATTGGTAAATTGTCTGAGTCTCAATCGCTCATTGGAATCACTGAACCGACGCCTAATTCTGGAAGTAACGAGATGAAGTTACAATTTGAAGAACAGTACACGAGTTTCGCTGATGCAATTGACGTTTCTAATAAATTTGCTGAAGGTATGAAACTTAGGCTGAGATCTAGAGTCTCTCCTTACTTAACTGGTGCTTTAGCTATGCTCAATGGCACGACTATTATGGATCAGCACATGAAATTAGGGTTGCCAAGGGGTAATATCACGCCTCAATTCCTTTCTGAGTTTGAAAATGGTAGAGATATTCAGGTTAAGGGCGTTGCTGCTGTTGTTGGTGGGTTCTTAAGTCAGGATATCATTAACTATTTGACTCAACGGGAGTATACTATTCAGAATACCCTTGTTTATGATGCCCTGAGGGGTAAGGGATTAGTATATTATTTAAATAAATAAGTTAAGGCATGTATATGGAAATGCGGGGGTCTTGATTATCTATAAATGTAGTGGAAAATCCACTAAGTTACCCTAACCCTGGTTAAGCCATAAAGAGTAAACAGTCCACAAAACGAAATTTTCAATAAAAGACCACTAAAGCAGAATTTCAAGAAGGGTCGCTTGAATTAATAGATTGCATAATATGTATATGTATTAATTTTTTTTAAGATTGTGCGGTCTTAACAGCAACATCCTGGAGATGGCGCATGAACTTCTGTAAACTAACATCATCAGTAAGGACAGCATTGTTCGAGTAACCCTCGTCTTTATAGTTAGAAGAAGGATTAAGCTTAGAAATCAAGAATCTAGCCTGAGATGCGCCGGCACTTGTATCAATGAATCTTGGCAACGGGAAACGGTCGAGTAAAATCGAAGCGGCTTCCATTTTCGGAGCCTCTAAAAGAGCCTTGACATTAGCATACTCTGGCATATCCTGGTAACCCTCCTTTTTCCACTGAACAATAGTCTCACCGTGCCAGATCAGAATATGGAAGAATGTATCTAACAACAAAATACATTCGGGATCCAACGAAACGCTATCAAGCAAGACAGGTTCAGGTTCACGGTCAAGTTTGAAACTCATCAAAGTAGGCTGAATCATAATCATTGAGTTAGTGACATCTTCTCTTTGTAAAGTGTGTCTGTAGAAAGCAGTCTCATCAGGGGAATTATTGAAAACAGACAAGAACTGACTACGACGCAAATGGAACATGAACTGAGGATACAATGCAAAGTTGTGGCTCAATCTGAACGAAGAAGGATCGTTCTTTTTGTACTCAGCAAATCTCTGACACAGTTTGATCAGCATCCGATCAGACCAACGAAGAAGTTCAGTACCACTGCTGTCATCCTTATCAACCTTATACACAGCAATTCTGCTCATCAATGCAGCAGCAGCTTCTTGGTCGAAACTCTGGGCGAACATCGGATTACCACCAGCAACTAATGAGCGTACTAAAGTAGTGATTCTCAATCTGAACGCACCAGACGAATGCTGGTAGTGCGTCTTGAACTGGATCAAAGTAGACGGAGTCTGGTTAGGAGTAGGGGTCTGCGCAGGCTGCTGAGAGCTAGCAAGTTCAAAATAAACACCCAAAGTATGAGCAGGAGTGATTGAACCAATACGCCAGCGGTTAGTTCCACCAACGCCAATCTCAGTATCAGCAACATTAGGACCCTTGTTGTTCATACTAGCACAAGGACCAATAACACCAGCAACCTTCAACTCTCTGGCACTAAGCACATCGAAAGTAGCGTTGAATCCCATAGTCATATTACCATGCTCGTCAGTATTAAACACTCTAATCAAACTCTGCTTGAAAATCGAAGTGGTAAAAGCATCATTAAGGACGATAACACCACCAGTTTGGTTAGCCATGTTCTGCATTTCGTGCAAACCAACCTGATCGTAACTGCCAACGAAAATATCAACAGAGTGGCCATTAGCAGCCACACGTTTAGCCAAAGCGTCATAGTGCTTGGTGGCCTTACGGTGATGACTGGCGTTGTCAGTGTCGATATCATGGTGAGATCTAATTGGCTCCTTCAACATACGACCAACAACCAAACCAGGACCCTCCGTAGGAGCACCAGCAGCAAACAGCATCATGCGAGCACCAGAATTAGGAACTAATCTCTCTAATAAAGAGACAGCGACGCTCATAGCGACACCAGTACAACGAACAGGTCTGTACTCAGGTTGGACGTCCCAAGGATCAACTCTCAGATTCTCAATTACTTGAGTAAGCTGGTACTCGAACTTCTCAGCAGGAACCAAAAACCTGTTCAAAGCGGCCATCATACCCGGATTGGTAATAGGTGCAGCACCCGGCATTTGGTTTTGGTTCATAGAAGACTGAGAAGGAGCAGCACCTAAACCGAGCATATCACTGATTTGAGCGACATTGTACTCCTGGTTGCCTCTGAAAACGTAGTTTTTGTTACAACCAACGTAGCCTAACTCGTGTACTTGAACCATAGCACCAAAGGAAATAAGACCCACAAGGGCGTTAGGAGGAAGCATTGAAACAGCAACAATCAAAGATTCCTTGAGCGCAATGAGGTTCTCATCATCCTGACACAAATCAACAATGAAAAGGAAGACAGGAGGAAGAGCAGCAGGTCTGTTGAGTTCGTACTCCACAGTAGAGGCTGCTGACTCAAGCTCGAAGGGCAAGCTAGTTTGAGAGACCTCTTTGTAGTACGGAGGAAGCGCGTTTGAAGACAAACAAAATGGACAGGTCCATGTTTTGTTACGTGTGTCTAAACGGCAAAAGGGGTTGAGAACAGCGCGGCAGTTTGCTTTACAAACAATAGGCTCGTACTGGAGGATACGCAAATCGGGCTTGTCGCGGAGGGGCGTATAAAGAGCGGAGGCAGGAACGACCGCGCGGTTGGCCTCGAGTTTGGTTGAGGGAAAACAGTTCCAGGCCAAACGAACGCCGTCTTGGTCTTCTAACTGTTCGAAATCCATGTGAAAAGAGGTGGAGTTTTACTATTAGTAATCGAAGACACGTCACCAATGAGGAAGGTCTACACGTTTACGCGCGCTCACAGGGGTGGAGTACGTAAGTAAGCACCAAATAGATAGGTTACTAAACATTGTGAAGGTGTATAGGTAAAATTACATAAGTTTATAGGTACCATTATACATCCTGTAGACATAATGTAGACATCTCTCCTGTATAACACATAGGTAGTAACTATATACACCCCATTGTTGACCGCGATTACACAACATCACTTACCTTTTAGTCACATGTTCCGTGTATACATCGGGTACCTAGTATTAAAAGTAGCTTTACACATTGCAAGCCCAAATTTATGGCAGAAATTTGAAAGTTATGTTGAACTTACTACTCCTATTAATTCCTACTTGAATTCTTTAGAAGGTGTCTACCTTTACAAAGATTTGAACATATCGCCTTATTCAGGCAGTGTGTTCCGTCAATCTCCACTTCTGCTTTCACTTTTTTCTTTGTGTCCTCAGAATTTACATTTCTTGCTTTTTTTAATAGCTGATTTAATCGGTGCGTTCAGTTTAGCGAGTGTTGCAAAGGCAAATCCTAAGCTGCGCGCTTCACCGTTTGTAATTGCTGCTATTTACCTATTTAATCCGTTTTCATTACTTAGTGGGATGGCTATGACAACCCAAACATTTTCTAATGCTTTGATTTGTTTGTCTTTATATTTCAGTAAAAGGCCGGTTACTTCTTTGGGTTTACTATGTTTGGCTGGCGTGCTTACATTCTACCCATTCTACCTCCTCCCAGCGCTTAGTGTGTACCTTGCGATTAGTAAGTGGAAAGCACTACTCATTAGTTTGGTATCCACAATTGCGTTACTGTTGATTTCATGGCTGCCATTACAATCGTTTGAATTTTTAGACAGTCAATTTGGCAGTTTACTGCAATTCAGAGACTTAACAAGACCGAATATCGGGATGTGGTGGTACTTTTTTATTGAGATGTTCGATTTCTTCCGTCCTTTTTATTTATGTGCTTTCCAGTTGTTCGTTTGTTCATTAAGCGTTCCGTTAGCCATCCGGTTTGAAAAACAGCCTATTTTTGGTTTCGCTGCTTGTTTAGGGTTTATTAATATGTTCAAACCTTACCCTGATGCAAGTGACATTGGCATGTATGGGACTTTGTTGTTTTTGAACGCTTATGTCTTGGATGCAATGGAGTTTAAACCGATTTCGTTTGTTGCTTTGACTTATGTTTCGGTGTTGTCTCCGGTATTTTATTACTTATGGATTTATATGGGATCGGGTAACTCTAATTTCTACTACGGAATGAATTTAGCGTTGTCTATTATTCTTACTATGATTTTAGTGGACTCGGTTTCAGCAGCTGCTAGATGTGAGTATGGAACTCCAGATAAAACCGCACTTATTTGATCGTATTGTTGGGTGCCCTTCTAGGCTCCCCTTTGGGGATGTCCTGTTAGGTCCCTCCCGGGGTGTCCTTTTAGTACGTTCCTAGATTACTGTGTTGCTAATAAAAGCCTTGATTTTATCAGCATCAACACTTCCAGAAAGAGATTTAGGAATTGAACTGAAAATGGACCCCCTTGATGATGCTCTAGGCTCAGTAGAGTTTTCTGAAAACACTTTGTCTGTTCTGAACTTAAAAAATTTCTTTAATTTAGACTTGATCCGGTCTCTGATTCTGCTGCACTGCGGTTTAACCGCCGGAGATATGATTTTGTCAGTTATTGAACCGCTATTATGTTTAGACCATTTTGTTATATTCAAAGAAAGTCTAGTGGAAGGCGATCTAGAACTCACACTCTTGATGGCCATGTCTTCCATATCGTCGTCGTAATAGTCTGAAAGTGCCATGACCCCCTCCATAACATCATGAGAGTACAATCTGGTCATGTGTAAACTTTTGTAAATGGTTTGATCTGTTTCCTTCTCACTGCATTTCTCAAGTTCGGTGATGATATCCTCCATATTAGCCTGCAAATCCTCTTGGCAGTCTAATGATTTCGTTTCATCGATCCGTTCTACGAATGCGTTCAAAAGCTTGACACGATTGTGCCTCAAAGCGTACCTCTCAGGTGCGTCAAATTCAGGCACCATACTTCTCAGCAAAAACAGTTTGCACAAAATATCAGTTCTTGGCTTTAAAGCCTTGACAAAAGACTTGACTGAGTGGTATGCGATATCAGCAATGTCAACATCAATACTGGACATGTGGTCTAAGTACGTATCAAACACATTCTCAACAACTAACTCGCTAGCAGCCGAGTCACCAAAAACACGCACGATTCCTTCTAACCAACTGCTGACTTCACTGTATACCCTAATGGTTGTCTCGTTAAACATCCCGTCATTGTCGCCGTTCTCAATGTCTAGTTCTAACCATGGAAGCACTAAGTGGATAATCCACCCAATCGTTGGCGGTGCATGTTCCGAGTAAGGACCACCTGGTCCGTACTGGTCAAGAAAAGTACTGAAATGTCCTGCAAAATCTCTGAATAAATATGCGGATGGACGGTCTTTTCTAGCGATGATCATTTTAGCATAAACCTGTTCAAATGTGGCCTTCAACAATGCGTCTCCACCACTTAGAATCTCCATTGTACTCTTAATTTTTTCAGTGGGTTCAAACATTGGTTGAAGTGATGATGAATTCTTTTGTTTAGCATCATACAAATCTTGGAATCGAGTCTTTGCTTTAACAGATGAGTGTCTAATAACACTTTCAAATCCACCTTCGTTATCATCATCATCAAGGTTAGGGCTGTTTGCGGGACAACAGTTCATGTTATGAACTTTATAGATTTGTTCACTCATTGTAATTGGTGTTTCTGGAGTTCCCGGTGAATCACATAAATCAGGCATGTCTTCAGGAACATCGACTGCCATTTCTGCTGCCATTTCAGATACATTCGGTGGTAATGCTTGTGCTTGTGCATGTGATCCATCCCCAAATTGTAAATCATGTGACCCTGGTCCCTGTAAATCATGTGATTTATTTAATGCAACAGGATCAGTGCCTAAACCTAAACCACTAGTATTCAAATCCATTGCCAATTGAGGCTCGTTGTAAACACACAATTTTTTAGCCTTTTCACTGCTTTTAAACGTGTTCAAAGGTGGTACGTCATAAAAATAATTCTGTTGAACTGGCGCCCTCTTCACCCCCTTAGGTGGTTTTTTAGAGGTGTGTGCTCTTGTTTGCAAGAAATAGTTAGTGAGGATGTCGTCAGTGCGAATATCAAAAGACATAAACTGAGAAACGTGTCTGTATTTGTTCTATGCTAGTCTATATATATATATAGTAAATTAATTAACTTTTTGCTGATGCAACCCACATAACGTTATTGCATCGGATAAGCACGTCCCCAATTACACCTTTAGACTGGCCATTGATGAATTCCTCGGCACTTAGAAGTTGAAAATTCATATAACTATCTGTAGATTTCAGGATACCTTTATATTCAGTGCCGTCCCATTTCAAATGCACAATTACTTGCTCGTTCAGCAAAGATTTCAAAAAAGGTTGAGGATTCATTGTAAAATTAAAGTTTGAATATAAAAGTCAAAGAAGAAATAGAGGGGGTTAATGTTCTAAGGTTAACTTAACTTAAACTGAAACTAGTTACCTTTGAAGTTGAAGTTAATCTAAAGTCGTGTAATGGCGATTACTAACTGTTTGCTCATGAATAGTTGATCTGTTCTCCGTAGAGCGTTCTACTCGGTTTGTAAGCGCCACTTTAGACCTAAACTAACCTAACCCAACGACATTCATTGGAACATAAGATATGAATGTGTGCTTACTTAGCAGCGATCTCCCAATCGAATAATCGACGTAACTAAATGAAACTTCCCTATTGATTACAAATATTGTAACCACACCACTTACTTGATTTCCAGCCATTTTTAAACCAAGTAAGTTACCATGCTTCCTGCCACTGAACAACACCCCCCCCTCCCCGAGCAGAACACAGAAATGACTGACGACTCAATGCAACCAACTGCTTCTACCCCCAGCCACTCACATAACCAAACTCAACAAATTCGCAGTAATGCCATCCACCTAACCGGAGTCACGGATTTCAGCACCAACGATATCGAGAAATACATGGACACTATCTATAGAAAACCCTTCCAAGTCGAATGGATTGACGACGAGCATCTTAACATCGTTTACGACGATCCAGACGACGCCTTTGAAGCGCTTGTGGCTATTACTCTTCCCGAAGAGTTTGACAAACCGTACACAATTGCTCCTGAAGAACTCCGTAAAGCCCGCGTGTTTTTAGGACATCCCGATTCCCAGCTTTTAGTGCGTTTCGCTATGGACACCGACCGGAAGGAGAAAGGATCACGTGTAAAAAGCCGTTACTATTTAGTGCACGGTGAACCCTCGCGCAAAGAGGATCTAGTGCGGTTCGGAACGCGTCGGTCGAATAAACCGATGTTGTACGGTGGCAGAAATGTCGATTTAGTCACTAAAAGGTCGCGTCGTGACCGTTTAGACGACTTGTTCCCGGAAAAGGCCAGTACTAGTAAGGTCAATTTAAACGATTTAGACGATGTAGACGATTTGTTTCCGGAGAAAAGAGGTAAAAACAACGGAGGAAGAAACGGTCGTGGACGCGGACGTGGTGCTCGTGGAAAGGGGAGAAAACTAAGACAAAACCGCGATTCAGAGCCTGATTTGTTTGAACATAAACTGAATAGTTCGAAACAGCAGGCTGATGATGTGACTTTTGATCAGAGCAGTGCCAATACAATTAGTAATACGACTAGTAAACCTGAGGATGAAAGTGCGAGTGTATACCAAAATATGGACTATTAATTAATTTTCATTTCATTTGACATTTCAAAAAAAATTCAATTTTCAAATTTCAATTTTCAAATTTCAAAATTTTTCTGTTGGCTTTTTATTGGTCTATTTTTAGATTTTGAGGTCTTCTTATTTTTTTCACTTTCAACGGTTTTTACCACTTTTTTCCAGGTGCCTTTTTCCCTGCCTTAATTTTCTGCCTTATTCACGTTTGTTACGTGCAAATCAAATTTTTGTTTTTTTTTTTCACACTTCCCCTTAACCTAAAGCATGTCGAAATCAACAGCTAAACCCCCCCCCAAACAAAAGAGTAACAGCAAACCCGTGACCCAAGTACCCGTAAACTTAATTATAAGACCCTCTAAAGGCGCAGCTCAAAACTTTTCTAAAGCGTATATCCATTTAGATACGCTTAAATCGAATAACATCGAAGCAGGGTCTTATATATCCATTCAAGGATCGAAAATCGTAGCAATTGCTACACCTGGTGATGTCGATACTGATTGTATTCATTTAAGCACGAGTTTAAGGTCTTTAGCTGGTCTTATGCTTGGAGACAGACTTGATCTTATCAAATCTGTGAAACCTAAACCTGCGATTGAAGTCACTGTTTGTGGTAATAGCCCTGACCTTGAATTGGTTAAACAAATGGTGGTTATACATCCTAAACAAGTTATTAATGATATGTTTATCAATGATGTTGTTCATCTAGGCGACGATTTAGAAGGTGAAGGTGATGCCTGTTTGATTACCCCTCAAACCAAATGGAAAACTTGTGATTTACCTTCCAATGTTCAATTAGGAAACAACAAAATATCAACAAAAAGTTTCAGTCAAATCGGCGGTCTTGATAAAGAATTAGACACTTTAAGAGCACTTGTTGAACTTCCATTAAAACACCCGGACTATTTCGAAAGGTTCAATACGGATCCTGAACGTGGAGTCCTTCTTTATGGACCTCCAGGTACTGGTAAAACCATGCTTTTGAAAGCAATTGCTGCAGAAAGCGATAATGTCCACATTGTTCGTATTAATGGACCTGCTGTATATTCGAAATACCTCGGAGAAGCCGAAAGTAAACTTCGAGCTTTGTTTGCTGAAGCCGAGAGGTTTGCTCCAAGTATCATGTTTGTTGATGAGATTGACGCTTTAGCGCCTAAACGTGATAGCGATGATTCTGGAGAGACTGAATCACGTGTGGTGTCTACATTATTAACTTTGATGGACGGAATGAAACGTGGTGGGCGAGTTGTTGTTATTGGTGCTACTAACAGACCTAACCAACTAGATTCAGCGTTAAGGAGACCCGGGAGATTAGGCCAAGAGCTGGAAATTGGAACACCAGACCAAGCAGGAAGATTACAGATTTTAACGTTAATGCTGGAAAAGATGCCTAATCATTTAACCGTTGGTGATATTAATGACTTGGCTTCTAAAACTCATGGGTATGTTGGTGCTGATCTCCAGGCCCTTTTAAGAGAAGCTGTTGTTCGTGTTGTTAGGAAATGTTTGGCTAATGATATGTTACCTGTGGATGCATTTTTGAAGAGAGAAGATCTGGAAAGTGCGATGTTGGCGGTTACTCCTAGTGCAATGCGAGAGATCACTTTAGAATTGCCTAAAGTACACTGGGCGGATATTGGTGGTCAAGACACTGTTATCCAAAGGCTAAGGGAAACGGTTGAATGGCCATTACAAAGAGCAGCAACATTCGAGAAACTTGGTGTTACTCCTCCTAGAGGTGTTTTGTTGTATGGACCTCCTGGTTGTTCAAAAACATTGTTGGCCAAGGCATTAGCTAACGAAGCTGGTCTTAATTTCCTGGCGGTTAAGGGTCCTGAGCTGTTTAATAAGTACGTTGGTGAAAGCGAACGAGCAATCAGAACTGTTTTTCAAAAGGCTAGACAAGCAGCTCCTTCTATTATTTTCTTTGATGAGATCGATGCATTGAGTGTTAGCAGAGGCGAAGGTGAAACCGGTGGTGACCGAGTATTAACTTCGCTGTTAAACGAAATGGACGGCATTGAATCTCTTAATGGAGTGGTTGTATTGGCTGCTACTAACAGACCAGACGTTATTGATGCTGCATTAATGCGCCCGGGACGTTTAGACAGGTTGATTTATGTAGCTCCCCCTCAATTAGAAGCTCGCAGACAGATCTTGTTGATTCAATTGGCCAAAATGGCTATTCATGATGACGTCTCGTTAGAAAGTTTGGCGGAAATCACTGCTGGGTTCAGTGGTGCTGAACTTATAAGTATGTGTCAGGAAGCTGGACTGCTTGCTATGAACGAAGATGAGGATGTCGAGTGTATTAAACAGGAACATTTTGTGGCTGCTGCTAAGGGAATACGAAAAACAATTACCAGTGAAATGATCGAGTTTTATGAAAGGTTTGCTGGTATTAATGAATGATTTATATAACTATTAATTGTATGTGGTTTGCACAGTGCTAAGAGGTACCGAATAGGTACGGGTCCTATAAAATTTTAGGTAATGTAGTACACGCTTTAAATAATTCATATATTTGTAAGAGTATTACTTATCCATGTGTAATTAACCACTGTACTCCCCTAAACCTAATACACATCGCATAGATGAACAAAGACCTACATATTAAGTATTTAAAAAGCTTAAACCAGCCCGACGAGCTTCAATACTGGTTAAGTGCTCATTTACGTATAAACGGAGTATACTGGGCGCTTACCGCGCTCAATATTTTAGACGCACCTAATGCCCTTGATCATGACGAACTTTTGAAGTTCACTTTGAGTTGTTACGACCCTGTGACTGGTGGTTTTGCTGCTTCTCCTAATTATGACCCGCATATGCTATACACTTTAAGCGCATTACAGATTCTAGCGCTGATTAACAGGTTAGATGCCTTGCCTGACAAAGAACTTACAATTAAGTTCATTAAAAGTTTACAACAACCAGATGGCGGGTTCTCAGGTGACAAATATTTAGAAGTTGATGCCAGGTTTGTTTATAATGCTGTCCAATCGTTGTACCTTCTTAACTCTTTGGACAGAGTTGACTGGACCCAAACGATAAATTGGCTTTCTAGCTGTCAAAACTTCGATGGCGGGTTCGGATTTGCGCCTTCAATGGAGTCACACGGTGCAATGGCATTCACAGTTGTTGGTTCTTTGGTTATGCTTAAGCGTCTTGATGTTATTGATACTGAAAAGGCGGCTTGGTGGTTAAGTGATCGACAAACTGCTGATGGAGGACTCAATGGCAGGCCAGAGAAGCTTCCTGATGTTTGTTATAGTTGGTGGGTATTAAGCGCTTTAGCAATGCTCGGTAAAGTTGACTGGATCAATAAAGAAAAACTTGTTGAATTTATTTTGAAGTCTCAAGATTTGGAAAAGGGAGGAATTGCCGATCGACCAGATAACGAAGTCGATGTTTTTCATACTGTTTTTGGTTTAGCTGGGTTGTCTTTACTGAATTATGGTGAATTAGCAGGAATTAATCCTGTTGTGTGTCTCCCAACGTCAATGAATCTTTAATTCTGAGGATTATTAAGCACTGCGTGCATGCAGTACCCTAACCTATACATGAACAGGGCTAGGTTGTCACATGTACACACACATATACATATACATATACATAACTATACCTCTCTAAATACATAGTTACCCTGACTAGGCCAGAACTCTAAAAATTGAGCACGGTTTCCTAAAACGAAATTACCCGGGTTCATAGCATGACACCCATTATACACCTGTTTAATAGGCGGTGTAGTAGGATCAATAACCACCAATGAAGACGGTGTTTGCGGCATACATAATGCGTGATCTAAAGACCAAACAATCGGTACATCTCTTGAAGTAAACGGCGATAAATGACACTGGTCTAGTAACGTTCCTAACATCCGCCGTGCTTCCTTCGTATCTGACGGTTTGTTTTCAGAAACCATTCTGTGGTTTATAAGTTCATTAATAGCGTTTGGATCTTCTCTGGAACTTAAGTACTCATCATCCATCAGGTCTATATCTTCATTAGCATTGTTTAAATCAATGTTGTTCACCTGCTGTTCAGTATGATCTGCTATCATTTCGTCTACATCAGCATCAGCATCGGCTGTTTGTTTGTCTGTATCCAAGCTATACTTTCTTAACATATCTCCCACATTGTTTCTAAACAAAACCATCTCGTGTGAAAGGTACAGCAACCTTGCAGGATTACTTGCAAACCAAATATCACTTCCGCATCTTTCCACCCTACCAGTAAACACTTCAGGCAACGGTTCAAAAGGCAAAACTGAGTTGCTAGTAGAATGCCACGGATCATTAGGACCCGGAATCAAAACAATTTTAGACTCCGCGCAAAGTTTTGGGAACTGCAAGAGAATATCAGCTAACGAGTTCATGCTATCACGGTAACTTTGTGAGTAGTTCCGCATATCACGCGTTTGTGCATACGGTTTAAACGGTTCACTAATGAAACTCCCCGGAAGGATCAAAGCTAATGGAGGGTTTAACTCCAACTCTGAAAACGTTCTTCGTAAACAGTTCAGTGTGATCTGAGAGTCAAGGAAGATATCACCGCCTAAAATAACGATTCTCGTGTTTGTTTGCTTATGAATTTCATTATCCAAAGTTGCCAGAAACTGATTATCAAGTTTATCATTAGCTCCAAAGAAGTCACAGTGTCCGTAAGCCTCAATACTTTCTTCACGTAACTCTGCTACTGGAGGACCAAGGTTAGATACAGCAAAATAAGCGCCTTGGTAGCTTCCAAAACATACACAGTAACTACCGCTCGGGTAATAACTCCCAGATTTGAACTCAGTGTCCTTGCTAAACTCAAGTTCAATGCTAGCTGAACTGTCCATGAGAACCCAAGGACCCTCTGTTTGCTTCTCTAGAAGACCAAAAACAAAGAATTCAGTATTGGTTTCATGTCCTAACATGTTCTTGATTAGTGTGATCGAGTAGCTGTCCTTCGAAGTGGCTAAACCAGCTGGCTGGAACTGTTCGTTTCTGTAAAGTTTATCAAGTAACATTTCATACCGCAATTTATTGACTTTAGCGCCTTCTGCAGCAGTTCCAAATAAAGTATTTCCTTCTAAAAACTCAATGCTATGTGTTCCAGGATTGAATTTCCATTTCTTGGTGTCTTTAACGTTTAATCCTTTGAAGTAATGCATCCAGTCAAATGTGTTATTAGTACTGGAATCCCGTTCAGTACGGTAATTTCTAATAACTTCGGTTAAACTATCGCCTTCTAAAAATACGCCGCGGTTCTCGTCTTTCCATTTTTTACAAATTGTATCTAAAAATTGTTCACTTTCTGATGAGCGCCAGTCTGCACCGAAATGCTTGCCTAAATAGGATGCAAAGACGTCTAGAGCGCTTGATTTTAAATTAAGACCGTTTTTGCGACTAACAATTCTGTAAACAAACGGTCGTGCTTGGTTTGACGTCAATAATATGGGGAGTACAGCGGGTTCTTCTTCCATAGATTTGAATGTCTAAAATTTAGTGAATTTTAGTGGAATTTCACTTTACATAGGAGATGGGTTATGTAAGTCTGTACCAAAATCTAGTACTAATAGGCACCATTGAACACGGTGCTTTAGTAATATAGGAGTACTCCTATATTTACACATATAATCACAATATATATAGGTACCTACCAACTATAAGCAGCTAGTTTATTAGTACACCTTACCATTTCAGGAACCACTTCATCATTCAAAATTGTTTTCTCAACTAAAGTCTTAGCATGCCAAGGTTGTAAACGTCCTAATAATACAGCCATTCCGTCTCTTTTATAAATAAACGCATTCGCCGCATATTTATGTCCTCCTAAATGGCTTATATATAACACTTTGATACCATTGGGTTCGTCATCATCGTAATCTCTGTACAAATCAACGTACCTTAGTTCAGAACAAAAAGCTTGTCTCATATACTTAGCAGTTAGGCCACATCTTTTATCTCTAGTTTTATGTGAACATAAAAGGACAAACCCTAAATCGTGCAATGGCTCTGCAAATGAGGGGATTTCACCATATGGCTGTACTTGCAGGACTTGAGTCACGTGATCAACACAGTCCACGGCGGTGGTTTTGAATTTCAAAAACATTGGCAGTACAATCAGCGTGACTTCGTGACCTTGATTTTCTAAATTAGTGCCGCTAATTCTAATATCTCCGTTGATTAATTTGCCTAGTTTTTTTTGGTTATTATCAAGGGCTCGGCATATTTTACCCCATTCTGTAGGCTCGTCTTCAATGCTGTGTTTCCAGTCTGATTCACCGGTGGATACGAGGATATGGGCGCCAATTTTACTGGCTGTGCCGTTAAGGGGGCCGTTGTCTAGTTTGACGTTAAAGGGGTATTTAATACCGCAGTCTTCACAGTCTTCATGGTTGAGTTCACAGGGAGGGTACTCCATTTCAGTTTCTTTTTTGTTGTTAAATAATTTGGAAAGCATTTTTTTAAAAAAAAAGTTGGTGGACAGCTGCAACAAGTACGGGTGGTAATACTTAGAGTTTAATGAAGACTAAACGGTTCTTTTTTTTTAGCTGATCAAGGATCTCTGATCAGATCTGATTAGATATGAAGATGAGGGTTGGGGTTATATGCGGCTGGAGTACATCATTACATACACAGTATATAATACAGTACATAAAAACAGATGACCCAGAAGACCCAACGAACATTTGTGGATGGGGTTACCACAATCGTGTATATCGAACGTATAACTGTACTACTTGATAACAAGTAAGAGGCATAGAATTTTATATATATAAAAAGGCTCATTTAAAGTAAAAAAAAAAAAAAAAGCAGTATTTAAATAACTTTAAACCAGAACGCGCCGTTTTGTATATAAACAACCACCTGGTGGTTACAAATGTGGCTCCACTTGTACCTGAATCACCTACGTAAACAAACCCCACCCCACCCAAAACTAAACAAAGCAAAACAAAACAAAACAAAACACCATACTATTGAATATGTCATTAAACCAAGACTCCAATTCGAATGCTACCGTGCCTTCAACCCCAACTAATAATCCACTACCATTAAACCTTTTCCACCCAATTGAGTCCAAACAAGCCCCAATTCAAGAAAACGGTGTTCTTTATATGATTTTCGATGTTCTCAAAAAACAAGTAGTCAAGGAACCCGTTCAAACCACCTCTGAATTAGAACTCGAAATCACAGGTAAAATGAAATGCCTTCGTTACCTCGACCCCAACCAAATTGATACGAAAACTGGCAAACTGAACTTCAAACTCGAAGCTAGCGAAAAAGCTCATACAAACTACATAATCATTGCTGTATCAACACAACCCAATTCATGGCCACAAACTGAATACAGTTTAACTAAAAGCCCTAGAGAGTTCACGTTAGAGGACTTTATAAACAACGAAAAAATGCCACAGTACTCTTTGCGGTTTCAAATTGCAAAATCTGAATCTGATTTTGACTTGTTGCCTTTGACTACTAAGAATTCAGGACCTGCATATTTGGCATTCACCGGTTCAGTTAATAAAATTAATATTGAAACTCAAAATGAGCCGAAATATTTAGCAGAATTAAACAAAACTGATGAAATTTATACTATGGAACTCGATGTTAACGGGAGTTTAGACGCTGTTGATTTGAAAGTCAATAGCTCTGATTTCAGTGTGGGGCAAAAGAAGTCAATTGAGACTTTACTTGAATCTATTTCAGTGAGCGCTTCATTAATGGTGTTTAGTATTTTTGCTGTTTTATTTACTGGTATGAATAAAATGGTCTTGCTAACTATTCCTATGTTTTTGTTACATATGTGGTTCGTTTTCTGGCATATGAAGACCAGATGTTTATAACTAAAGTAGCGTGTAGCTGATTATTTATCAATTATGACGACTGGTTGATTGGCTTTGTAATAACTACTATTTGGGAAGTATATGTAATCATGTTTGTATATGTATGTGAGAGCTAAATGAACAGCACACTTGTGTGTGTGGGTACGTGCGCGTGTACGGTGTGAAGTGAGGTGGTGGTGTATGCTGAGTAGATTACGTGCTCATACATCGTAGATTCCGGATCATAGAAAACATCGATTATTTTCATTTATTGACCTTAATCGTTTAATATTTTACAAACTTTTATTCATTTTAAATAAATTCCGTCAATTAAAATATCCATACAGCAACAGTAAAGAACACCCCCTGCCGCTTTCCTCCCAACTCCCAACTGTATTAGACATAGACAACTCGCCGTTAGGTTACGGTATACTGATTTTTACCCTTAATTTGGTAACTAAGCAAATAACGGACGAACCCCCCACTGTTTGTAAGCTTGACTCACGGTTCATGGGTTCGCTGCTGCAGTCAATATTCTGCTGTACATCAACCCCACCTCCATCTAGACCGCATTCAGCAACCACAAAACGCTCCCCCACTCCTTCTAATAACATTTCATCTAATCAACAGTTACAGAAGAACAGACTGAAAACGCATGTGAATATGGATAAAGACGCAAACGACATGGCAAATATCCCAATGGAATACGTAAACCCCGCAGACGAGTCTCCTCAAGAAGTCGCTATTAAAGGCCGACGTCACTCGGTCGTAGTCCTTCCTCCCGATCAACAACAACAACAACAACAACAACAACAACAACAAAATTCCGAAGTTAATGAAGACCCACACAACCCCAGCCACAACATCCCAAACAACAACAACAACAGCCAGAACAACAATCAGACCCCCCACCAGTTACAATCTCAATCTCCAAACGCGTCTCCTGCGTCTAATTTCCAAACGCTGCTCCCACCTAAACCATGGCCATTAAGATCGCGTAAATGCTTAGTCCTTGATTTAGACGAGACGCTGGTACATTCATCTTTCAAATATCTGTGGAACGCAGACTTTGTAATCCCCGTGCAAATAGACAATCAGGTACACGATGTTTACGTAGTCAAGAGACCCGGGGTAGACGAATTTCTAAACGCAATGAACGAGCTTTATGAAGTTGTGGTGTTCACAGCCTCGGTTGCTAAATACGGCGACCCACTGCTCGACCATCTCGACCAAGACAACAATATCCACCACAGATTATTTAGAGAGAGCTGCTATAATAAAGACGGGAACTATTTAAAAGATCTCAGCGCACTAGGCAGACCGTTACAGGACGTTATAATTATAGACAACTCACCGGCTGCTTACGCATTACAACCCTTTAACGCAGTGCCTGTATCCAGTTGGTTCTCTGATGTGCACGACAACGAACTGCTGGATATGATCCCGTTTCTAGAAGATTTAGCAAGTAAAAACGTGCCGGATGTGGTGAAAATTCTACAATCTGCTTGGGGGATGATGTCTTAGGGTTGTTCATTAGTGGATTCTTAGTGGATCCATAGTGGGTTGGGTTGATAAGAAGGGTTAGGGTGCCTTTTCTTCTTGTACATTTAAAGACACGAACAGCTACCGAAATGTGTTAATAGGTAAGATTGCCTTGACATATTTTTGGGAATGGTTTCTGTCGCTTGTAATATAAACTTATTTAATTAATTTATTCATTCATGCGTACGTGTATACATGTGGATACATGTGGATACATTCAAACAAAGGTCCCTAATCTGAGCTTCTTATTTCGTTAAACATATTCAGTATTGTATACATTGCCCACTTTCGTCCATATGTATACTGTGGATACACCTGTCAGGGACGCATACATGATTAAAAGCCACATTATCAAACGTGTCCACACTTGGTATACGAACTTGTTCAAAATTGTCTAAAAAAAACCATATTTGATTCAGGATTGTTTAAAACTCAAGGAACTCTCTTTGAAATTTACGCAGATGCTGGTTCTTAAGGAAGATGTAGGTGCCGTGCACTGACTTGCAAATTTTCCAAGCTTATAACCCTAACCTTGAAATCATGTGGTTTTAGAACCACTCGGTTAGGGTAATTAGAATGTATATATTTACATTTTAAGAGGTTAAATAATTAAACATGTTTTAAAACCAAAGAGGTTTCCAATCAAATTGTGGACGTTTTTTTTCTTTACCCCATCTGGAAATCCCCCCCCCTATCCACTTCTTTCTAAACTCGCCTTATTTACTTTTCTCACCACTTTGTCATCATGAAATCGGACATCGATTTAGAGGCTATTCGTTCAGATCCACAGCTCGCGGAGCTATACGGAATCCGACCATCACGTAGACGTGCCGCATACGCTGTTCCTGATGCCAGCGACGACGAAAGTGCTAGCCACAAAGACGACGACGACGCTGTCTTTAGCGACTCAGAGAGCGACACCCCCCTCCCTCCTAGACGCTCTACAGCTAGACAAACACGTGCCCCACCGCGTACACGACGAGCTGCGCGTCCTAAACGTCCTAGAACGCGTCGCCAAAGCATCTACGACGACGAAAGCGAGGAAAGTGCAGGCAGTGAAAAAGATAGCGATATGAGTGATTTTGACGAGTTTGCTGGCTATAGACAAGACTACACTGAACCAGAAGTAGACACACGTCCTCAGATCGAGTCTATAATCAATCACAGACCCTTCCTCTCCGTTGGTGACCCCTTCGATAACCCTAAAGAGTGTTTCGAGTTCTTAATCAAATGGACCTCGAAATCTCATTTGCATAATTCTTGGGAAAGATTTTCTGATGTCAAAGATTTTAAGGGTGTCAAAAGAATTGACAATTATATCAAGAATTTGCTTGCTGATCATAGCTACCGTTCAAGTTCGTTTATTACTCCTGAGGACATTGAAGTGCTTGACATTGAACGCATGCGTCAATTAGACGCTATTGAGGAGTATAAACGTCCTGAGCGAATTATCATGTCTGAACGTCATGAGGAGTTACAGTACTTGGTGAAATGGTACAGATTAGGGTATGATCATTGTACTTGGGAAGACGCTGAGGAGATCGCTAATATTGCTCCTGAGTTAGTCGATAAGTTCCAGCAAAGATTACAGTCTAGGATCTTGCCTCAATACTCTGTTTCTTACCCAGCAAGAAACCGTCCTAAATTCACTAAATTGAGTGCTCAGCCTGATTATGTGGGTGACGGCACTGAAAATTATAAGCTGCGTGATTTCCAGCTGACCGGTATTAACTGGATGGCTTTTTTATGGTCCAGAAATGAAAACGGTATTTTGGCTGACGAAATGGGGTTAGGAAAGACTGTACAAACGGTTGCTTTTTTTTCATGGTTGATTTATTCTAGAAAACAAAACGGACCTCATTTGATTGTCGTACCGCTGTCTACAATTAATTCTTGGCAAGAAACATTTGATGTTTGGGCTCCAGATGTCAATTACATTGTTTACTTGGGGAATGTCAAGGCACGTGAGGCGATCAGAGAGTACGAATTTGGGTTTAATGCGAGTAGTGTAAGCAAAAAGCCAAAATTCAATGTCCTTATTACGACTTACGAGTACATTTTAAAGGATAGACAGCTTTTGGGAGGTATTAAGTGGCAGTTCATGGCTATTGATGAAGCACATAGACTCAAGAACTCGGAGTCTTCGTTATATGAAGCTTTGTCTAACTTCAAAGTTGCTAATAAGTTGTTGATCACGGGTACTCCTTTGCAAAATAATTTACGGGAATTGGCTGCTTTAGTCGATTTCTTAATGCCAGGCGCAGATCTCATTGATCATGAAAAAATTGAGGAGTTCGATATGAATCCAGGAGATAACCAAGAATCTTATATTCGCGAACTCCACGAAAAGCTGAAACCTTATATTCTTAGAAGGTTGAAGAAGGATGTTGAAAAGAGCTTGCCTTCTAAAACTGAGCGTATCTTGCGTGTAGAGTTGAGTGACTTGCAAACCAGTTACTACACTAATATCATCTCTCATAACTACTCGGCGTTGAACGAAGGTGCTAGTTCAGGCAACCAGATGAACTTGTTGAATGTGATGGCAGAGTTAAAGAAGGCTTCTAATCATCCTTATTTGTTCCCGGTTGCTGAACAGCAGTTCTTCCATAGTATTGGACGTGAAGAAGAGAGCGCTAGCAGAGAAGAGACTTTGAAGGGGTTGATCATGAACTCCGGTAAGATGGTTCTCTTGGATAAATTGTTGCAAAGACTGAAAAAGGATGGTCACAGAGTGCTTATTTTCTCTCAAATGGTACGCATGTTGGATATTCTTGCTGATTACTTGCAATTAAGAGGATTGGCTTACCAAAGACTTGATGGTACTATTAGCAGTGATAAAAGAAAGGTTGCTATTGACCATTTCAATGCTCCTGATTCGCCAGATTTCGTGTTTTTGTTGAGTACTCGTGCTGGTGGTTTGGGTATTAACTTAATGACCGCTGATACTGTCATCATTTTTGACTCCGATTGGAACCCTCAAGCTGATTTACAAGCAATGGCTCGTGCACATAGAATTGGCCAAAAGAAGCACGTGATGATTTATCGGTTTGTTGCCAAGGATACTGTTGAAGAGCAAGTTTTGGAAAGAGCTCGTAAGAAGATGATCTTAGAGTATGCTGTCATCTCTTTGGGAACAACTACTGGTAATGAAAAGGGCAATTCTGGTGAACCTCCTTCATCTTCGGAGCTGAGCGAGATCTTAAAGTTCGGTGCTGCCAGCATGTTCCAGGCTAATAACAACCAGAAGAAGTTAGAGTCATTGAATTTGGATGATGTTCTAGATCATGCAGAAGACCATAGCACTACTCCAGATCTTGGTGATATGCAGTCTCATTTGGGTGGTGAAGAATTTTTGAAACAATTTGAAGTAACTGACTACAAGGCCGACATGACATGGGACGAGATCATTCCTGCTGATGAGCTAAAGCAGATCAAGGAAGAGGAGAAGAAGAGACGTGATGAAGAATTCTTACAAAAACAGATCGAGATGTCTAGAAGACGCAAGACCAGAGTCTCACCTACTGACTGGGCTGTTGACGAAGTTGGAAATGAGCCTGAAGAAGAACCTATTGTTAGCAAGGGTCCTAAAGCTTTAACTGAAAAGGAAATCAGAGCATTGTATAGAGGTATTCTAAGGTTTGGTGACCTAGATACCCAGTGGAAAAAGCTGTTTCAAGAGGGTAACCTTCCTTCTAGAAGACCAGACGTTGTTAAGAAGACTTGGGCCGAGCTTGTTGCTGCTGCAGAACATGCTGTTGAAACAGAAAACAAACGTCGTTTAGAACAGGCTGAAGAAGAAACTAAACAGAATGCTGCTAATGGTTTGCCTGTAACAACTGTCCTCAAGCGCAAGGAGAAGAAGGCTATTTTGTTTGATTTTAGAGGTGTCCGTAATCTCAACGCGGAACTTATCATACAGCGACCATCTGACATGCGTCTTATTCGTGAACAAATCCCTTTGAACAATCCTACCTGGGTCCTTGACGCTAAAGTTAAACCCGTTAATGACTGGGCTGTTCCTTGGTCAATTCATGAGGACTCAAAACTTTTACTTGGTACTAGGAAGTACGGATATGGTGCCTGGACTTTCATGCGTGATGATCCAACGTTGAAACTTAATGGTAAAGTCTTCCTTGATGCTAAGGATGAAGAGCACTTGCAAAAGAATCAACCCAATAACGGCGGTAATGCTGCTGGTTCTAATCCTGCAGAAGAAACTAAAGATCAAAAGGATCAAAAGGATCAAAAGGACCAAAAGGACCAGAAGGATACCAAGGATACCAAGGACGAAGCTAAACCAGATGCTCCTGAGAAACAAAAGAAGAAGTCTTTAGCGCCAAGTTCAGTTCATCTCGGTCGTCGTTTAGATTACCTGATCACAGTTTTGAAAGGCGATGATGATAACAAAGAAAAGCTTGAAGATTCCTTAAAACGCAAGCAAGCTTCAAGATCTCAAAGTCCTAGTTTGAAACCTGCTAAGAAACAAAAAACTGAACCTAAAGAAGTCAAAAAGGAAGTCAAAAAGGAAGTCAAGAAAGAAGTCAAACCTAAGAAAGAAAGAACAAGCGTCAAGAAGGAGCCCGATACTAAACACTCTTCAGTGCACATTGAAAAGGAGTACGAAAGTATGGACGAGTCTTCTTGTAGATCGGATATGCAAGCCATTGAAAGCACTCTTCATCATTTAAGACGTGGTATGCCTACAGGTATGGACCGTAAGGTATACTCAGTGGAACTTAAGAAAGATTTGCTGACTATTGGTGACCACATCGAGTCTGAAGTTACTAAATCCGGTGACCGTAAAGAGCAGAAACGTAAACATTTATGGTCATATGCTGGTAATTACTGGCCTGCTAAAACCAAGGTGTCTTCTTCAACGTTGCGTAAAATGTATGAAAAGAAGAAAGAGAACAAATAATGACCTTTTGATTGATCGATCTCTTCTTTTTTTGTTACTATCTTGAATATATTTCAGGGTTAAAAAAATTGTGAGCTTATAATCATTTCTCGCATTTCTATGTATGTATTTATTATTTTTTGTTGTTTCTAAAAATAGAATTAATAACCATTATGATTACTAAACAATAAGCAAAGTATATCCAATTTGAGTAAGCTGTACATAATATGCATAAAACCCTAGACCCCTATGCAGACAATTTATTTATCTCTAAATCGAGTTCCTTAATAGAACTCTCTAAAGGAATAACACTTTCCAAATCTCTATCCCTTCTAGCATTCTCAAGTTGTTTTTCAAGCAAGAATTTTTGTTCTTCAAGCACAAGCACCGTGTTCTGAAACTTTTCCGTTTCCCTCTTGGTCTTCACCGTTTCCCTGTACCGCATACTTTCAGGTAATGCCTGTAATGGAATCATTGCGTATTCTAAATAAAGCATAGCCTGCGCAACCATATTATTCTGTATAGTTTTGAACGTAATTGAAATGTCATCATCCATTCCCATTTGCCTAATCCGTCTAACAATCTTTTCGTATTTAGTAAAAAGTGACAGTAATTCATGGCGGTTTTTACGGACCTCAGACAAATTAGCATTATTTTCTGAAATTTTAAGAACCGAGTCCTCGAATCGAGGCATTTTAAAATCTATTTCTTGTTGTATTCTTTTCAGTTGTTTGTGTAAGACAAGTAACGGTGGTAAAGTGGATTTCACGTCTAATTTGTAATTTCTAATGCTGAAAACGGCTCTGCGACATTCTGTACATAATCTCAATGGTAAATCAGTAGTAATATTTTTGAAATCTTGATTAAAACCGCATTCCACGAGTTTAGAAGCCAACAAATTCGCTGGAACCTCAAGCGAACATTCACGTTCTAAATCTCCACAAACAACTAAACCACAAACTCTACAATGATGTTTTCTAAGTAAAATATTGAATTTCTGTCCACAAAATCTGCATCTTTCAAACACTTGCTCGTTTTCCCAAGGGACAATTGACCGTTCAAATTCCACTATTTCGTTAGATAGCGTCCAGGGCCATGCGTTTGAAGTACTGAATTTTTGTAAACCTATAAGTATTTTAGAAAGTCTGTTTTCTAATTTAGTAGTTATGATAGATGCTTTATTGCTTTTCTTGCTTCTAAGAGCGGTGAATTGAGCTGTTTTATCAATTAGCATTACTTTGCTAAGTATAGGTGGTGCAAGTAGTAGTTCTACTATAATACTCAGTAAGCATGCGATTAGTCATTATGATAATATGATGCTAACATAGCTGTTAATGTCTATGTTACATAACTGATGTTTACCTACTTATAGTGCATTTGTAATGGTTATAGTACTTGTAAATAGCATGTGTTCAGCAAAAATAGTAAAAATAAATAGTCAAAAAGGAAAAAACATAGCTCTAGCTCTATATGCACATTGTCTATACAATTGAACGGTCATGATGATGGAGTTCTTGTACACGAGTATAATCAATTGGAACACCCCCTAGTCTTCCACGGTTATTAGGATGTAAAATACTCCCCCCCGAATGCCAGAAATCCATACAATTCGTATTCAATCCGTAATCTGTCTTATTCCAGGCAGTGTCCTTGAACTTCCTATTCAGTTCTTGAAGTTGATGAATACCGAACAACTTCAAACACAAAGTATACCGTGATCTAGTACGATTGCAAACATGCTTTATTTTGTTTAATTTTGATTTTGAGTGAGCCAAAATGATATCTGCCTTCGGATGATCCCTGGGTAATGAACTGAACGCCTTTATAGGGTCAGTTTTATAGACGTCTAAAGACGATGCATGAGAAATTTCATAGCTAGTAACACCCCTTGAGATCTGAAATAGTTGTACACCAGTTAATAAAAAGATCCACAAAGCTTGGATGCCCGTGACAATTGTCAATGTAATCAAAAACGGTGTCTTACTAGCATGAACAATCTGTACTGCAACGAGAATTAACCCTAAAGACAAACTCAGTAAAAACACAATAAAAAACCGGTGGTTTTTCAACCCAATAGCATTATTTACCCATGGACAGTAGTGGTCATACTTACAAATGACCATCTTCAGGTAATGGTCATAAGCGCCTCGTGTAGGAATAGGAGCGTATGTGGACGTACAGAAATGTACGGAGTCGTATAATCCATCATCCATTAACCTTTCAATCGTCTTTAACTTATTTTCTCTGCTTCCAGGCTCTACAACCCCTGCATCTGTCTTCATTGTTAGTAAGTAACTAATTTGAATCGCGATGATCAACAGGAAAGTAACCGCAGAAAGCCAATTCACGCTAGCCAAGAACACCGAATAGTAATAAACGATGATAGTAAACACACTAGTAAAAAAAGAAGACATGATTGTCGACTCTATTATAGGTCTACTGCTAGTCCAACCAATATTAGCTAAGTCAGTAGCTAGTCGTTTGGCAGCATATGCCAGCAAACCCGCTAGCAAAATAGTAAAAAAAAATGAATTTGTAAAACTGTATAAGTTCAACAACACCAGCAGAAAGGCTGGAGGGATCAAAGTCACTAGAAGCCTTGCTGTCGGCTTGCTAATCCGATGCTTGATATTACTACCCATGATATTTTTACCCGCATAACTGCAACCCTGGACCCATGGCTCAGGAAGAGGGTCCCAAGAAGTTACTACATGAGGCTCAGCACCGTTTTTCAAAAGTTCAGCAACGACGTCAGCCGATGCTGAGTTGTTAACTGCGAGATGTAGAGGGTAGTTGTTATCACCATCGGGTAAATTAGGGTTAGCACCAGCCTTTAACAAAGCCTTAACACTCATATGATCACCCTGAGCAATTGCCCAATGTAATGCTGTTCTACAGCCGGCATCAAAGACGTCAATGGCAAGTCCTAAATGGATCACATAAACAACGAGCATAATATTAGAACTTTGTACGGCTAAATGCAGCAAACTGAACCCCATGTCATCCTTGACATCAGGATCTGCACCCCTTTCAATCAACAGTTTTACAATGTAGGCATGTCCATTGCGTGCAGCCCATAAAATAGGCGTCGCCCTTGCGGGTTCGATCCTCAGATTAGGATTAGCGTCGTTATCCAATAGGAATTGGACAATTGAGAAGAAATTCAAACCGGAAGCATGATGTAAACATCCGTTATTAATATTGTCTTTGTTTATAAGTTCTTTAACTTTGTTTAAATCGCCTTGTTGACAAGCCTCAATAAGAGGGTCGGTTAATGCAGGTAAACCAGTAGTTAGCACAGGTTCGATAGGTTCATTTATATTTTCCATTATTTCTGAGCCTGAGGATTTATGAGTTTTAACAGAGCTGCTGCGTAAAGTTTTTAAGGTGAATAACTCGTCACTCTCAGCCATATACTTCCTACTTAAACCAAGCCGCTTGGTTTTCCCATGCAATAAGGCTGGCTGACTTCCTTTTTTTGATTACAAATAAATCGGGAACCCTTAACCATGAACTCCCAATTCACTTGCCCCCTTTAGTCTTTCCGTGGTAGTCTAAGTCGTAGTCTGTGTTCCCCTAATCCTAATTGGCACGTGTATGAATATCATCTAATAATAACGTATTATATACTTGATTCCACTAAGTGGTGCACATATACACGAGTACTAATAAACAGAATCAATGAATAAGAATAAATAAATAACTAATATTTCCTTTTCTTTCAGTTCTTTCCTTAAGTCCTTTTGGTTCTTTTGGTTCTTTACTTCTTTACTTCTTTACTTCTCATTTCAAAAGCTTTATGTTCATCCACCTTGAATCTGTTCCAACAAACGACGAGCACGATCTCCTACATCCTCATTACTTGAATCTTCACCATTAGACGATTCAGGTGTAGGTTCTTTAACCTCTCTAGCTTTGAGTTCACGACCGCGTGCACGCATAGAAGCAGCATGTTCAGGATTACGCAACCGTTCAATAACGGAGTCCGCATTAGTACGTCCCTCACGAGCAGCGATTTCCTGAAGTTCTTTGAGTTTCTGCTCTTCTTTATACCTTGCTTGCTGTCTTTCATATGCTCTTTGTTCGTCTTCTTGAAGAAGATTATACTGCTTGACTTGTCTATACAGATTGATGAACGACGAGAAGTGTTCAAAGAACCCCTCAAGGGACTCCTTATCAGCAATATCTTCACCGTATAAAGCCATTGTTTCCGAAAGAAGCTTTTCAGTAGCTGACAATTTGTTTCTAAGATCACCTACTAATGGAAGTGCCTTATTAACAGCTGGTCTGATAACTCTCAAACACTGATCTTCTGGATGAAGACTTTCAGGATCACTTAAGACACCTTTAGTGAGTGTCTGTTGTAATCCTTCAACTTGGGTGATGTAGTCATGACACTGTTGCTGGAGTCCTTCGAAGTTAACATCAGAAACGCGAGCAGTAGGTGCTAACTCTTCGGTGAACTGTTCTATCTCAGGAGTGATTCCGTGTCTAATTGTTGACTCAATGAAATGCAAGAACGTAATTGTTGATGTGTCGTCCTTGGTTACACTGATGTTTTGTAAAAATGATAGTCTGAAGCCTTTCGCTTGTTTATTAGGTCCGTTCATGTAGTTGCCCATCACCAGGATGATCTCCAAGAGTTTATGGAACTTTCTAGAGTTCTTGGCTGCTTCACAAGCTTCATCAATAGCAATAAGTTGCTGCACTAATGACTGTTGTTCTTTGTCGTAGGTCTGTGACAAAACCAAGCCATTAGATCTTACCAACCAGTAGTCTCTTAAGTTGAAGAACAGCTCTAAAAAGATATGATCAGCACGACGGAGTTCGTTAGGATCCTTTGTGGCTTTATGAGGCTGTTTCTTGTTCCATTCAGTGTTGCTGTACGGCATGAATCTAGAGGCTGTGCTCACACCAATCTCAGTTGCGTGACTACTAGTGAAATATTCTAGTAGACCAGTGTTACTGATGACCTCACGACTGCAATGTAAAACTTGTAAAACAAGTTCTTGTACAGATTCGGTACGGAATTTGTGGAAATTGATATCAATGCTGTGCTTGACAGTGTCTTTAAGAATAGAAACAGCCTGTTGTTCAGCTTTAGCTTTGGCATTAACAATTTTCTTAGCTTCTTTTTGGAAAAATAGAGCTCCAATTTGTGAGAAGACGCCAGTGCTCTCTAAGACTTTATCAGTATCTGGTTCACCAGGCGCACGCAGTTTGGACCAAATAGTGTTGTCAACATTATCAAGACGTTCCCAATGGATTTGTTTGAGTTTCGGAGCTTTATAGGGCTGCTTTTCAACTTTACCAGGACTAATAGCATTAGAAACAGGTGGAGGAGGCATACCAGGAAGCGGTGGAGGTGGAGGTGGAGGACCAGGTGTTCCGGGCAATGATGGTGCTGGCGGAGGAGGCGGAGGCGGTGGGGGAGGAGGTGGTGGGGGAGCAGGAGGAGCTGGAGTTCCAGACTCAGATTCAGATTTAGACTCTGCTTCTTCCACTTCTAGGTCTAGTTCATGTTCATGTTCATGTTCATGTTCAAATTCAGATTCAGATTCAGGAGTAAAAGAATGATCGAGCTGACTTCCTCTGGCGGATAATTCGCTAATGAGATCAGCAGGCATTCCATAGTTCTTACTAGTTCCTTTTCTATGTCTAGGCGCTAGAAGCTCACCATCAGATTCAGTCTCTCCGTAGTCAGAACCGTAATCGGAATGCTCATAGTCCTCAATATCGCTTGCCGCGTATACATCACCATGGAAGGGAGTAGAAGAACCACTGGGTGATTTCTTGAACCCTGGTGTATCATGTGATTCATTAAAGAAATCACCGTCTTCACCAACAGTATAGCCATGTACGTCAGTGACATCGGTGCCATCAGTTCCTTGCACATCAGTACCGTGTACATCAGTACCGTCATTACCTTTTATACCTTCATATGTACGTGGTACCTCCGGTACATCAGGTACATCAGGTACATCAGGCACATCAGGCAGCGGCACAGGCGTACCCTCAGAATTATAACTCGTGTGTCGTGATCGAGTAACCGTATCATCTCTGGCGCCCGCACCAGCCATTTTAACAGTATCAACGCTCTTATCACCAGACACAGAGTCGCCAAAATCAACTGTGATCGCATCGAGTTCATTAAACTTATCAACAAGACTCTTCTTTTCAAATTTAGAACTTGGAGTCATGAAATTTGAAGAAGATGTTGATCTCACCGACTTAGCAGGAGAAGACCTACTTGCCTTCTTTCTAGGCGTGCTATGTGAGCTTGTACCATAAGATCCTGGCTCATTAACCTTCTTTAATAACTCGTTGTATTTAGCAATTGCCTCATCACGCTCTTTCTCAACTTGAGTGCGTTTATCCAGTTCTGAGGCCAGCTCAGAAAGTGTAGATTGGTACTCAAGTTTCTGGAACTCATCGCTTTCCTTGAACAACTCATTGAGTCTGCGTAATTTCTCAGCTCTGGCCTTTAATAATCTTTCTTTTTCTTCGTCTACATCGTCACCATCGTCACGACGTGCTTCAAGTTCACGAGCTTCAGCTTCTAAACGTTCGAACTCGTTCTTGACTTCACGTAGTTTACTGGAATCTTTAAACGCACGGTGCATCATAGGCTCTTCTCCATATTGTTGGTCTTCATGATCTTCATAATCGTAATTGGCATCATCTTCATTAGTTGAATTTGAATGGTCACCGCTTAGTTTAAGACTAGCCACGTCTGGATTCGACATCGGCACAGTATTTTCTAACTTTTGAATCAGTTTACTACGATCGATACGTCCACCATTCAACGGCAATTCAGCACCAGTCAATGCACGCAACTCGTTCAAGATATTATACAATTCTTCATGATCCAATTTCAAAGTTCTGTACTCTTGAGTATGTTCGTTAACGACATTTGAAAGCTCAGTTTCCAAACTAATAGCACGACGTTTATACGACTTTTTTGCAATATCCAGCTCCTTGATCTTGTCCTCTAACCTTTGAATATAATCTTTAGACCCTAACTGGATCTGTGTTTTCAATTGAGTGACTTGTCTTTCTAAAGTAGCGATCTTAATATCAGACTGTCTTTTAGATTTACTGATTTCTTGGAGATCACGTTCTAATTTCAAGTCTGCTTCTGCTTTGGTTTTGTGAGGAGGAGAAATGCCTAGTTGTTCAGTCAGTTCACGAATGGCTTTATACGAGTTCTCATCAGCGGTGTCTAGTTTCAAGAAATGGTCGACAATTGCAATAAATTCTTGTTCAACTGGTGTTCCTCTTACTTTACGGTATAAACGTTTGAAGTTGTTCATTGAATGCTGCTGCTCTGGTTTAGACGATGTTCTAGAGTTAGTCCTGTGTAGTCTGCCGGTAGCGGGTACGCCGGCAGCATTGGTTGCACCGACAGCACCACTAGCTGCACTTTCCATGTGAACGGAAGGACCTAAGCTTACAGACGGAGGTCTAGCAGAACCAGACATCGGCCCCGAAGGAGGAATATACCCACTTCTACGAGCAGCCAATTGACTAGCACTTGGCCTTTCAGGAGACCCCAATGGTGCAGGGAGCAAAACTTGACTTCTACTTGGCGAGTCATTAGTTGATGTGCTTTCTAAACTGCTTTGATTACGACGATGTGCAAGTTTGAAAGTCTTTGGCGAATAAGGGGTTCCCGGAATTGGCGCGATCATCGAGTTATTAGTAGCATATGAAACAACTGATCTGCTGTCCAAATAACTCTGTCTAGCAGCTTGGATGTCCAAATTCTCTGCCTCAATGTAGTAGTCAATTGCTTCTCTGAGCGACAAATTAGTCGGAAAACTGTTCAAAATCTTTTCGAAACATCTTTTCAAGCCAGCATCGTTTAAATCTCTCCTGATTTTCTGTCTTTGTTCAGACTGAGGACATCTTTCCTTGTTCGTAAGCACATGTGCCAAAGACACTGTGTTCAACGAGTACTCCTGTAACAAATGATCATAACTAGTTCCTGAGTACAAAGCCATTGTATACGCCGGCTGTGGACTACGTCTATTATCCAGAACCTGTTTAAACGCTTTGATCCAAGGCTGGAAAATGTTTGTGGAATGCAAGTTTAAGTTAGTGTTTGTTAATTCGTTAAGTTGAGACAACGAATCCAAGACCGCACGCAAGTTTCTTGTACACAAAAAAATGAAATACTCGGTAACAACAATCCTCGTTCTTAAGTTCGTTGATACAATTGAGCATATCACGGTGTGTCTAATGTACCGTTGGGAAAGGGTTTCGTCAACGACCTTTTGGATATTGATCATACTGCGGAAACACCTTATAATTTCGTACTCACGCCCCAATTCTTCAAGATTCTGAGCTTCTGTTCTTGAATCAGAAGCTCCTGGTTTATTAATTGAGGTCAACAATTTACAAAGAGCGAATTGACCTTGACTCTCAACGAATTCACTAACCCAACCAACCGGTTTAGAACGAGTTTGCACTTCTAAAACATTCAAAAAGTTCTTAGTAGGAACGCCAGCTTCCATAAGTCTAATAACCCACCATTTAGCAGATTTTTCTGCATCTGGATGGTTTTGTGAGGGTTGGGGTCTTTTGCTGGCTTTATGTTTAGAAGGCGTTCCTAGTTTCTTGCCGGAGAGGGGGTTATTCCTAACCGTATGTCGTGAACTAGGCTTCAAAGAAGAATTAGTAGAGACCTCATAATTCGGCAAAATGTTCCGTTCAGGGAACTTCATGTTCTGTTTTAGAATAAGCCGTTTATTGCTTACAGAAAGGTCGAGGAGTCGCTCTTGGTTGTCATGATCCATATTACTGAATTTACTGTGAAAAACAAGGTTCCTGAACTTTTCTTCGACTAAATGGTCAGAAAGTGAGTCTACTTGGGTACCGGCGTCCTCATTAGCTAACCGGAGATTCATTTGTGAGTCGGCTGTGGACACTGGTCGTATTGAGGGAGCATAGTCAGAAGACGAGCTGAAACTCGAGCTAGAGGGTGGGAGGTTGTAGTTGGAGACAAGGTTAGGACTTGAGATATTAGGAATGGTGTCGTAACTTGTTCTTTGGCTTGTAAATTGGCTATTAGAGCTTGTAGAGCTCGCATTGCTTGATACTCTTGGTATCAATCTTTTAATGCCGGTAACGGGGGGGGTGGGAGTAGGGGATTGATGGTTGGGAGCATTGGGGTCAAGGTGACTTGATGCACGAGAGTGAGAACTGCTCGTACTTCCGTTCCGCCGGCTCCACATAGTGGGTCGTCAGCTTTCCACCGAATTAGTAAACGGGTAATTAGTGATGGGAAATAAGGTGGGATGTATAATTAGCGGGTTATATAAGAATGAGTGTGTGTGTGTGGTGTATGGGAGTGGGAGAAATGGGAGAAAGGGAGGAGGCAATTAGAAGAGTTTTATAAGTAAACAAACAAAAAGTGTAACCAGATGTAACTAAATGTAACTAAATGTAACTAAATGTAACTAAATGTAACTAAATGTAACTAAATGTAACTAAATGTAACTAAATGTAACTAAATGTAACTAAATACAACTAGACGTAAATGAAAAGTGCTGGAAAAGTGCTGGAAAAGAAGATGATATTTAGGTAATGTATTTGTTTATGTTTATAGTGGCGATGTGCGTAATCAGTTTAATAAGTTCAAAAAAAATCTAGAAAATCTAAAAATTAAACATCATGTATGGACCTTGTACACCCTAGTAATTCACCCCCCGTAAATACCGTATAATATAAACCTGCAAAATAACAGCTGCAGTCATTAAATGTACACAGTGACACAGTGACTTAAATTAATAATTAATGTGGAGCAAGGGTTGTGTACTTGTTATGTAATATGGTTAAGGGTATATGTATATGCAAGCATTAATGCAGGCTCTTAACCATAAATGTCGATTATGTGCATGAAATTATATGCTGGATGTAATGTTTTGATTATTTTAAAGGACCCATGTATAGAACGGATTTGTAGTTAACTGAATAACGGCTCGATTTGAAGGTGTGGATATAGAATTGCGTATAATGACTATGTGGTTTTGTTTACATATGTGAAATTTCGACGAGTTGTATCAACAACAAATTCAATTAAAACAAACACGAAAGAATGGTTATAGAAAAGCTACTGGAACTTGCACGAACCGACCAGATTTAAGTTTAGAAGACCACATACCCATCATTCATACCCCATAGCAGGTATCTGACAATCCCGTGGATGTGCCTACACGTGTGGCTGTTCTACCTGCTAATTGTAGAAACAGAAATCATTAGCGGCAGTATAAACACTTCACAAAAACTTCGCGAATTCATCCAAACGACTATAGTTGACTTCACAGCTTATTTAGACAAGTAGAACTACTTGCGTGAAATCAATGAACATGCTGGTATACTGAATTTCGAAGTTATCAAAAAATGGAGATTTTCGTGGTGACCGTCAACTTACAGGGAAACAGACCGCCCGTTAATTGGCTGCGCTGCACTATTGGTAGGGGTGTTTTCTCACTGACTGCTTCGATAGATGTAGTCAATGAGGGGGTCGCTGACAACGATTTAAGATTTCTGTATAGTTACGTTGAAAAATAGTAAAATGCGGGAAGAATATACAATTCCTTCTCTTTGTCGAAACACGACGGTGATCGGTTCGTACTAGAGAAGTTGGGCGGTGAGGTGAAGACCATTTGTCATTTCTATAACATCGAAAGCTGCGAGTTCAAACGACGAAAAGATTGCAATAATGTTCAATGTGTATCTGGGGACACGCTGTGGTGACAATGAGAGCCTGCTCCGAAGAAATCGACTGTCCTTGTAAATACCACACACATTACGGTTTCAAATTCAACCTTAACAAATTCACATGTAACTGTGCAATTTTGCCAACAATTTGTGATCAGATGAGTGATGCCATTAAGGAAATCCTGAAGCCTCGACGAGAACACCAAGAAAGTTACATGGAGATAGCCATGCGTGTCAACCTTGAAAAGGAACCGGCTCCGAGAAATGTGAATTTAGAAACAATTGCACACGAGAACGATATTTTGTTGACTGATTTAGTGTCTCAAGAACCTGAAGCTAATAGTGCCGAGTGTACCATTATATGAAGGTGCATTATAGTATTCTTTTACAGGATGTTCCTGCATATAAGGGTAAGGTCTCTCTATGCAGATACGTATGGCTTAGTAATATATATGCGGTTGTTGTTTACATGTGACCGTTAAGGTGATAGCGGTTAATTGTGACCTACAATCCATATTAAACAACCAACATAGTGATATAAATAATAGAGCTTAGAACAGTTTGTACTGATTGTAGCCTTACATACATTAAATAAATATAGCATCAATCCAGGCAATACAGTTTTTTTTCTTCAAATCCACAACGAGTTTATGAATGCATCCTCACTTCAAACACTACTGAACTTGTATCTATATATGCATTAAAAGCAAATAATATGAACCGACGCTTAGAAATTGTATGTTTGTATTTCCAAATACAACCACAAACACTTTATTTGCCTTTATTAATGGTTATATAACATCAAAGGGCATTAGGGCTTTGCTTATCTAACACTGTGATTACGTTAATGAAAAAGTTTTCCCCTTTCTTTTTTTTCAGTTGGGAGGAAACCTACACGATACGGCTAGCATTACTCGCGCGTACGGAGTAAGCATGGAAAAATAGTAATCATCTAGCGACTTTCCTTTAGCACTAGTACAATGGCTATTGACCACTTCGGCAAGCCCCACGCACGCAGCAGTCACCGTAAGGAGCCCGCCTCTCAAAACCCTTACTTGCGTTTGCTTGTAAAACTCTACCGCTTCCTCGCTCGTCGTGGTGAGAGCAAATTCAACAAGGTCATTCTCCACCAGCTCTTCCTTTCCAAGACCAACCGTCCCCCCGTTTCTCTTAACCGCATCAACCGTGCCATTGAGAAGAATGGTAACGACAAGACCTTCGTTGTTGTTGGCACCGTTACTGACGATAACCGTCTTGTTGAGACCCCTAAGAATGTCACCGTTGCTGCTCTCAGATTCACTGAGGGTGCTCGCGCTCGTATCACTAAGGCTGGTGGTGAGTGTCTTACCTTAGATCAGCTTGCCCGCCGCAACCCCACTGGTGAGCGTACTGCTATTCTCCGTGGTCCCCGTTCCACTCGTGAGGCTGTTCGTCACTTCGGCTTCGGTCCTCATAGACACAAGGCTCCTAGAATCCTCTCTACTGGCCGCAAGTTCGAGCGTGCTCGTGGTCGCAGAACTAACAAGGCTTTCAAGGTTTAAGCTATTTTTATTCATGTATTTATCTGATTCTTATATATGCAAAAAAGACAACAGGAATCGGTTAATTTCCTTAATCTCCAAGCTGACTTCGTTTAAGTTATGTAGTAATAACAAAAATATCCTGATCTTTCTTTTTTGACGCTGCAGATTTACACATTGGGAGTGTGGACATTAGAACACTACGTAACAGTTTGATTTGTAAGCAGTTGTTGTAAGATTATTGAAAGATAGAAGAAATTATTGTAATTATATGGATGATTGATTGATTGTTATTATATGCATGTTTTATAGGATAATGCATGACCAATAATTCTATTCATTCCTGTTCGGTCAATGATAGATTTATTTGATTAGTATACTGTGGTATATAAACTTTCATTTTGCTTACTCCGCGATAATATGTGCAGGTGGCCGAGTGGTCTAAGGCGTCAGGTTTAGGTTACAACCTAGAACATAAATCCCCTGATATCTTCGGATGCGCGAGTTCAAATCTCGTCCTGCACAGATTGCTTTTTGAAGAATAAGAAAAGCGGTTTTTTTTTTTAAGGTGGGACTAAGGTCCATGCTTTTCCTTGATTTGTTTTTTTTTAAAAAAAAAAACTATGAGCAGCCAACTGTACCTTCCCAGCTGGACAAAAAGAATATCACTACTGTACACCCGTTCCCGCTTAATTAGAGATCGCTCCATTCAAACAGGACTACCCCAATTACGTAATTATTTTCACTGGGAGCGGCAAAAAGAGGTCCAGCCGGGACTCGAACCCGGAATCTTCCGCTTAGGAGGCGGGCGCGTTACCATTACGCCACAGAACCTAAATCATCAATTTAAGGATATATACCCACATGAGCTAAACATAATCCTCCCCAAATATCATTGAATTGCGTAACTTATTCGCGTGCGCATCTAATGTGAGACATCTAAATCCCAGCAAATTCCAAGACATTACAGTAAACTTGCTAACGCATAATAGACCTATATTAGACCTAAAGACCCAGCTAACCAGCCCATTTCGCTAATTTCAAGTAACTCCATAAATATCCAGCTCTAGAAAGTCCAGAAAGTTATTTGATGATTTAATTTATTTTTTTATGACAGACTATTTATTTAGATATTTAACATAAACTGCCATTCCAGCAGAAGCTCTCTAAATAAACACTTGCAAGAAATGTAATTGAGAACCGGTATATTAAGCAATGCTTGAGAAACGGCTGACAATTTTAAATAATGTAAACATTGTAAACAACGTTTAGCAACGACGACCACGACGGCCACCCTTTCTACGGGTAGAATCGGAAGGAACAGGGGTGACGTCCTCAATACGGCCAATCTTAAGACCAGAACGAGCAAGAGCACGAAGAGCAGCCTGGGCACCAGGACCAGGGGTCTTAGAGCCAGTACCACCGGTAGCTCTAATCTTGAAGTGAAGGGCGTTGATACCAACCTCCTTGCAGCGGACAGCGACATCCTGAGCAGCAAGCATAGCAGCGTAAGGAGAGGACTCATCGGAATCAGCCTTGACCTTCATACCACCAGTGACACGGGTGACGGTCTCACGGCCGGTAAGATCAGTGACGTGGACGAAAGTATCGTTGAAAGAGGCGAAAATACGGGCGACGCCAAAAACAAGCTCACCCTCACGGTTTTGAAGACCAACGTTGGTTTTGCTCATTATGTTGATCGAATATTATTCCGGCTTGGATAAGAGGACAAATCTAGCGTATGACAAAAAAAGTTGAGTGGGTGTGTTACTAATGCTACGTGATACGGTTAAGTTTAATATCCCAACTGGTTATAAATATATGAGTAAGCCAATCGGCCACATGTGCTGCTGCTCATGTAAACAGTCTTTAGCATATTGGGTAAAAAAAATGTAAGCAAAAGAAAAAGAAGAAGAAAAAGAAAAAGTTTAGTGAGGATAATCTGATTTGTAATTATAGAAAGCCCTAATGATGATGTAATTTTAAATATTATAAATATGATGCTAAGGTATACGAAATATTTCAGCAATAGTTATATACTTTGCGTTCAATTTTTTTACTTAACGAATTTCAGCTGTCCGTTTTGGGGGAGATTGTTTTTATAACGGCATTTATCAACTTGCGTTACTAGTGCTTACGTGCCTGCTTAATAGCCTAGCCTAGCCTAGTCCAGCCTAACGTATCTGGTTGGTTACAAATAGTTACATATTAATATTGATTTGCTGTTATTTACCTAATCAACACGTCCACAACGTATACCCCCCACCTATGTCGTATAGTGTTTTCGATAAATCCGAGAACGATTTCAACTACGACGAACCGGATACTGACTTCTTAGTTAATTCCAAACCTTCCTCTGACTCAATTGGTAGCAGAACCTATAACAAAGCGAGTTCTCGACGATCATATGTTAAGATCACATTATGGGCCCTATTTCTTCTAATTTTGTGTACTGTTATTTTCCTCCCCTTTGTATTTTCAGTTGGTAAAGAAGAGAGTATTGAGGCCAGCGCAGCAGCTCGTACCGGCCTTTTTTATGATGACGGTTTTGACATGAAGAATAATTGGGGCTCTTATTCCCCCTATTTCGGTTCAGGAACACCCTTTGACGGTATTTCTAAAACCGCTCTTGCCGGAGATAACACTCTCCCCCCTCGTTGTATATTTGAGCAGGTTCACGTGCTTCATAGACACGGTGATCGTGCTCCCTCTGGAGGAACAACAGCTAGAATGGAGCAATTGGCTCAGAAACTAATGAATATGAAATCACCACCCACCTCAGAAAATTTGAAATGGCTTGAAACTTGGGAATATACACTTTCTGACGAGTTATTAGTAGGTGCCGGTGCAGGTAAACTATTCGAATCTGGAGCGCGATTCTGGGGTTCTCATGGCCGATTATTATACGGAGATCATGCAAAAAATTTAATTGGATGGAATGACAGTATTAATATTTATTCTAATGGCACTGCTCGCCCTAAACCGTTACTAAGAGGCACTGACCAGAGTCGTATTCAAACCAGTGCTAGAGCCTGGGCTGCCGGTTTTTTTGGTAATTATATCTCACCATCAAGTGGAGGTGTTCCTGAAGATCATTATAATTTGTTGCTTATGTCTGAGAAAGTTGGTAACAATAACACTTTAGCTGGTTACTTCGCATGTCCAAATGCAATGGTGGATGGAGCCACTAACGGTGCACAAAGAGCTAACAGATGGGTCGACAGGTATTTAGCAGATGCTGCTACTCGTTTACAAAAGGTTTTACCTGGAATTGAGAACTTGAGTCCTAAGGATGTTCTTACTCTTCAGGATCTGTGTGTGTTTGAAACAGCAGCTCATGGTTCCTCAGCATTCTGTAGTTTGTTTACTGAGCAGGAATGGCGTGGATTTGAGTACCATTCAGATTTGAAATTTTATGGAGATTCTGCTTGGGGATCACAGGTTGCACCGGCTACTGGTATTCCATGGTTAGTTGAGTTGAAGGCTAGACTTCAAAACCGATTTGTTTACGACACTAAGTATGGTGTGAATGTTACTTTAAGTAGCAATGAAGAGACTTTTCCATTAAACCAGCCCTTTTATGCTGATTTCACTCATGATTCTGTTATTGTGTCTGTGTTGTCTGCTTTACAGCTTTCATTCACTAAACACAACTTGCCTTATAAGAACATTAAGATCCCAAGACAGTTTATTATTTCGAGGTTGACTCCTTTTAGTGCTAGAATGTATGTCGAGATTATATCTTGTGATAATGATTCTGGTAAAACTGAGTATGCCCGTATTAAACTCAATGACAGATTACTGCCATTACATGATCTGAAGTACTGTGGAGAGAGCGAAGAGGGGTTGTGTGAACTTGATAACTTTATTAAATCGTTGGAGTGGGCAATCAATAAGATTGATTTTACTGATGTTTGTTTTAATAAACATGACTACCCAACAATTGATAATGACGACAGTATTATGGCATAAAATCAAAATGATCACATGCATTTAAACGTGTAGGGTTAGGTCACTTTGTTAATTTAAGTGCATTGATGTAAACATTACGTGTATGTGTGTGCCTGATGTGCCTGATTATTATTATTATGATGATGATACTAATTGAATCTATTAAATATTGAGTTTAGATTCATAGTGTTTGGTTTTTTTGCACCATCGTTTTTTTTTTTGACAATTACTTTTTTTTCTTTTTCCTTTTCTTCTCGTTCTCGTTCTTTTGATTATAACTATAATTATACATTATACTACTACTATATAAGCTATATATAAAAAAGAAGCACCTTTAGTTGTGCAAACGTTTCTCATAAGAGTGCAAAGAGTGAACGCTGCCCTCCATCTGAGCAGAAGCAGTGCGCAACTCGAATCTAATGTCACCGTTGTCAACACCCTTCTGTAAAGCAGTAAGACTCTTAGCGCCAATGTCCTGCAAACCGTGCTCTAAACCGTGCATCAAATAAGGCACGAATTTAGTAACCGATCCACGGTCGACTACAGCACCAGAGACACCCTGAGCAACAAGAACCTTGTCAGACTCAGAGAAGTATCTCGAGGTAGAAGCGTTAGCATCCTTACCAGTGTGCAACATAGCGTCAATAGACCCCATACCACGGTAAGCCTTCAAACGCTTGCCGTCACGATAGAAGTAGCTACCAGGAGACTCAGTAGTACCTGCCAACATAGATCCCATCATGACAGTAGAAGCGCCAATAGCAATAGCCTTGGTAATGTGGCCAATGTTCTGGACACCACCGTCAGCAATTGTGGGAACACCGAACTTAGCAGCGAACTCACTAACTGCACGAACAGCAGTGGCCTGAGGACGACCAACAGCCATAACCTCCTGAGTAATACAAATACTACCAGAACCCATACCAATACGCAAACCGTCAGCACCGTCAACAATCAATTGAGCAGCCTGTTCACGGTTAACGACGTTACCGGCAATGACCTGAATCTCCGGGTAGGTCTGTTTGATGTACTTGATCATATCACTCTGGAAAGTAGAGTTACCCTGAGAACTATCAATGACAATTACATCAACACCAGCCTCAACGAGCAAGTCAACACGCTTGCGGTCGGTGGTGTGAGTGCCAATGGAAGCACCACAAAGCAACTGTTTAGAGTCATAAGACTTAGAAGCAAGCGGGTAGTCCAAATTCTTCTTCAAATCCTGACGACTCAAAAGAGCGACTAAATTACCAGAATCATCAATGATAGGCAATTTACCCTTCTTGCTGTCTTTCAGAATCTCATTGCCTTCTTTAAGAGTGACACCTTTCTTAGCGGTGACTAAGTCGGTGGTCATAATCTCGCTGACTAATGTAGAACCATTGTCGTGGAACTCCACATCACGAGTAGTGATCATACCGACGAGCTTAGCGGGTAATTTACCGTTTTCTGTTATTAGTGTTAGTATCAGATTCATTAAAAAAAAAGTTTCAGCAAGACATAAAAATCCCATCTGAAGAACGAAAGTTTATAAAAACGATCATCATATTAAAAACTTACCTGTAACGGGAAAACCAGAGAATCCTAACTCAGCAGAAAGCTGACGGACCTGGTCCACAGTGTGGTTAGGAGAAATAACAATAGGATCAGAAATGAATCCGTTCTCGTATTTCTTAACCTTGTGCACCATAGCAGCCTGCTCCTCAGGAGGGCAGTTATGGTGGATAATACCGATGCCACCTAAAAGAGCCATGTGAATGGCCATCTCAGACTCAGTAACAGTGTCCATTGGAGAAGAAACAAGCGGGAGTTTCAAAGAGATCTTCTTAGTGAGCTTGCTTTCCAAACTGACTTCGCTAGAGGGGAAGTCAATACGACCAGGGAGCATAAGGAAATCGTTGTAGGTGAGACCACCGTGTTTACGGCCGTCCATGAGCTCAGAGATAGAAATACCATCTTTGTGCTCGTACTGCTTGAGTACTTCAAAGGCTTTTTCGGGTGCAATTGTCATTTACTTAAAGAAGAAAGAACTATAAACGGTGGGTGGGCGGTAACCAGCCAAATTGTATGTGAAAGGATTAATTGATTATATACATTTTGGGGTAACCCTAACCTGTAGTTTTTTTTTTCCTAATTACTCATCCATTTATTAAGATGCGTCTTTATGGGTGAGTATTTTTAGACGGGTTGGGTTGTTTATTGGGTTCATGCAATTGATATCGTTTTGAATCAAATGTAGAACAAATATAAACTATTAAACTGTTTAGCGCTAAAGATTAAAATAGTATCGAAAATAAATAGGTTGTATTCATATTTTGAAAGGCAAATTACTGGCCATCTAGTGTGTGTACTACTGTGTGCACTCCAGTGGTATTATCCTTGATTTGATTTTCTATCACGTGACTCATCTACCCTGCTAGCACAACCCTTCTAAACTCCCAACTTCCTAAACTGCCATTTTCTAGGCTATTCATAACGGAAGTGTTCAATACGTGAGTATATAAGCCACGTGACACCTTGTCCACAGTTTGTTAATTAGTATAGTCTGTAATAACCATATACACCCAACCCCCCCGTTAATACAGTCATTCTCTTCATAATGTCCGCAAGTAGAGTATCGCAAATACGCGAGAAACTCGAGAAAGTCTCTACGGAAAATGCAACTTTAGTTGAACAAATTGAAAAATGTAAATCACAAGTAGATAGACTCCGTCTTGAACGCGCACTTATTCTAGAGAAAATCGATGAAGTTGAGAAGCTTTTAGTGGCTGATGCTCACCCAGAAGTTGTGGCTGCGAACTCTAATGCCAACCAAAACACAACTACACCTCAAAGCACCACGGCCAGTTCGGGCTCTGCTGTTGCTAGCCAATCGGAAGATACTAAGAAAACCCAACCTCAGCCTAAAATGCCTAATGCATACACAGTATACTGTAGTAGCGAGCGCGAGGAAGCCATTGAAGCGCTACGAAAGGAGGGACACACTGAACCTATTAAGGCAGCTGTTATTCAAAAACGTCTTTCTGATAATTGGAAAGCACTTTCTAAGGGGTCAAAGAAACATTATAGTGAGCTTGCGAAGGCGATGAAAAATAATCTTAAAAAGGAGGAAAATCAAGAGCCTAAACAGGAGCCTAAACAGGACCCTAGTGGGGACCCTAGTGGGGACCAAAATGGCGACCAAAATGGCGACCAAAATGGGAATCCCGATGGCGACCAGAACGGTGACCCCAATGGCGACCCAAATGGGAACCAAAATGCCGATCAAAACGAGGACCCCAGTGGAAGTTCTAATGTGGATACAAATAGTAACCCTAACCCTGACACTAATGGGTCCACACCCAACACCAACAATAATGTCGACGAAAGCGAGATGAGTATAGAGCCGAATGCTGCACCACAAAACGAAATGGACGCCGCCACATCTGGTTTGCTTTCTTTATCCAGTAATATTGAAAGACAACCGTCTAATCAGCCTTATGATGCGAATTTAGAACAACAGTACCACACTCAAAATTTACCACCTCATCCTGTAGACCTTAATCATCAAAACCCACCACATCTTACTCAGGGACACCCGGGGTCTAGTCCTTATTATGTGCCTTACCACCCGATGAATAATGCACCGATCAACCAGAATCAGGTGACCGTAATGCCCCAAGTACACTCTCCACAAGTACAACAAATTCCACAAGTACAACAGATTCCTCAAGTACAGCAGGCACAGCAAGTCCCGCCGGTACAATTATCACAGGTGCCTCAATCTTTAAACCCGCAGAACCATGAAAATGGCGGACCTTCCATGTTTTAATTTTAGTTTAGATTTACATTGACTATCATCTGTTTATTATTTAAATGGAAAAGAGACACATTTTTTAAAAAGTAGAAGTAACCGCCAGTATACAATAAACATGTGTACAGTTCTTGAGTCACATGATTTTTTACAAGTAAGCCACGTGATCTGTGTAGAATCCACCAGATGTAGTAAAGGGTATACGGACAACGTCATTGTCATTGTTGTTGTCACAGTTGTTGTTGTTGTTGTCACATTTCGTGTTATTTGCACACAAAACTAATGAGTTCAATAATAATTGATGAGTTTGCAGAATAAACAATCGCCATTCTGTCATCACTCGCAGAAATCCCCCAAACAGTTTGCATACCTGCAATATGGAACTGTCTAATGAACTCACCAGTGTCTAAATTAAACACTAAAACACGTCCGTCAGGACCGCCACTAATAATGTGTTTATTGCACACCACTAAATTTGTAACAGTATTATCATGAGCAGCGATCCGCAGTAAACATTCCATAGACCTGAGATCCCAAACTCGTAATGATCCGTCAGTGCTTGCACTAACAAGTTTATGGCCGCATATTTGTAGTTGTCCGACTAGTGACGCATGTCCTTTAAGTGTAGAGACGAGCTCGCCAGTATCCAGTTTCCATATTTTGATTGTGTTGTCTAATGAGCCAGTAGCGACTAATGTCTTAGAAACTGCTAATGAGTACAACTGGCCACTGTGTCCCTGTAAAGTATGCAGCAACTCACCAGAGTCTAAATCCCAGATTTTAGCAGTATAATCATAAGAAGCAGACACAATTAACCGTTTATTAAAAGCCTCGACGACTTCTAACCTACGAACAGATCCTACATGATCTGTCAGTTTGTGTAAACAAACACCAGCCTTCAGGTCCCAAACCCGAATGATAGCGTCTCTACCACCACTAACAGCAGTGTGTTCATCAGCCATTGCCAAACAACGCACCGTAGAATTGTGTCCTCTTAGTATATGACGACACGTACCGTTCTCAAGATCCCACTCTCTGATATCACGGTCACATCCACCACTAACCAGAGTGGTATTATAAAGAGCTAATGCCCAAACTCCCATTACATGGCCGTAAAGAGACCTCACTAATTCACCATTAATAGTAAAAACAAGAATCAGTGATGTGTCTAAAGCAACCACTGTATACTTGGAATTTGAGACTACCTGGGTAACAGTTGCCTCAACAGGCTGTTTCAGTTTATACCTAGCTGCTAACCGTCCGCCCGTTGCCCATGCTTGTTCACGAAGGTACTCCTGACGGAAATAACTACGGTACGAATCAGGCAAAGGCTGTTCTAAAGACTGAGGATCATAATAAGCTTCAACAATTGGATCAGCGGTTTCTGCACTTGCTCCACCGTCGATTAAATTAAGAAGACCTGAGGAAGACTGCCTTAGCATCATCGGGTGGTTATTCTGTGATCCACCAGGGGGTTGTAGTTCACGTGATGTAACAGAACCACTTTGTGAATCACGTGATGTGTCAGCACTACCCTCTGTACCACCGCCAGTACTAGTACCAGTACCAGTAGTGCCATTGGCAACACCACTAGCGTCACCACTACTGGCAGGATGATGTTCAAAATGAACAACCGGTGAATCTGTTAGCCCAGAATTATTAGATGTGTTGTCACGATTGTTAAGAACCCTAGACCCGTATATCGCCAAAGGACACCGATCATCAGGATCAGTTAATGGCTGGTCTCCCAACAACGACGCCCTACGAGCAGAACGTCTACGAGTAACAGTGCCGTCTACATCGGTATTTTTAGACCATGTATGCACATAAGATTTAACCGCACTTAACCGTCGGTAGTGGTTGTTTTCACACAATTTTTTCCACGTTGAGTCGTCACTAAGCAGAAAATACCACAATTTACTAACTTGAGCGGCAGCAGCAAGAGTTTCTGGTTTGTTTAGATGTGAAAGCACCCGTAAACTGAGTTCATAAGGAAACGTTTTAAACGGATCATGCCTTAGTTTCGGTTCAATTGCCTCCTTTGCTCCTAGCAGAACTTCTCTGTTGGCGTTTTCAAGCAATTGTTCGAGTATACTAATTTGGTTTGAAGAGCTCAATTGCTTGAAGTATTCAACAAAATTGAACTCGCGCTGATCTTTTGAATATTCGGGTGAAAATTGTGGCGCTAATTGCGGCGTCAATCGCGGACTTAGTTGCGGCGAGGAATGCGGTGAGCATTTCGGTGAGCATTTCGGTGATGCTGCGGGAGTTATTAGAGTTGGTGTGGGTTTGATTTTTTGTCCGTCTTGACTTCTAAGCCTGTGAAGTGCGGGGTGTCTTGGTCTTTGTGTCATTTTTAATTATTTCTTTTTGGTAGGTAGGTTAGTTCAGTTTTGTTTTGTTTTGTTTTGTTTTGGGTTTTCAATGTTCCTTTTTAAACGTAACGAATAACGTTCTCCGTTCTACGTTCTACGTGCGTATTAATATACATGTACATGTAACACTTACCTAACTAACTGTCATCCTTAGTCTTAATTGGGAGTTTACGTACTCGCTAACAGTACGGGAAGTTTGTACACACATCACTCCGACAAAACGGGGATACGGTTATTAATTAACCCACACATTCTAGTCCCAATAGAAAACTAACCGACACCACAAATAGTGGGCACGTACGTAAGTAAGTAAGTAACTTAGCAGTGAGCATCTATCTAACTAAGCTTAGCTTATCTTAGCCATACCACTAACAATCTCAACCTTAGGATCTAAAACAAGGAATCTAAAACACAAGTGAGCCCCCCCCCCCAAATCTTAAAAAAAAAATGATCTACCAATCTAAAGAACACGAAGGACTTGTGAAATTCGAAGAACAAGAATGCCTTGAAACCAGCCAACCTATAATCTCCCACTCAACCTCCCCCGATCTCGTCAGCAACACCAAACTGTTCCTCTACAAATCAACCGCTCTACCTGCAATCACGCAATTCATTAATACGATCAGCCATTCCCCTACCCTTAAGAAATTCACAGTTGCTCCCGCTGAATTTAATTTAACAAATTTAACTAAAATTAGCCAATTAATTCCGTCTAATGTTGAATTCGGCGTAGCTCAATTGTCCACTCCTCAATTAACTGAATGTCTTGAATCTGGCTTACCTATTAAATTCGCCCAAATTGACGCCGACGCTTGCTGTGCACTTCCTCCTGATTTGCTGGAACTCTCTAAAAAATTCAATATTGAATTAGTTGCCAATCACGACAGCGCTCCTCAATTCAACCTTGCACGTACAATTAATCTTTTTGATAAGAGGCAAGTTGTTTACAGTACTATTTATCATAAATTTGAGTAATGCGTGTAGTGCGTACACAGTGCATACACAGTGCGTACCCAGTGCATATAGTGAAATATATAGTGCGTATAGTAAGCATAGGTAGTATGTACACAGTAAAATAGTACAACACACAATACATATAGTACATACATAGTAATTCTAGGTGATACAGTACAGTAAGCATAGTAAAACACCCAACAAATACAGTACATAGTACTGTCTTTAATTAAGTACATACAGTACACACCACAAAAGTGGATTACGCCATGGTATCCACCAATATATTAACCAAAGCCACCGCAATTTCAGCAGCAATCAACCAAATAACAATAATTTCTAAATACTCGCCATGTACATGCCCCAGCTGCTCCTTCAACATCTGCAGCATATCAGAAATCACCTCTAATCTCGCATTTAGTAACGACACCCTTTGTTCAATTTCCAGGTACCCCCTCGTTGCTTGGTAAATCGGCTCTAATTGAGGTTCAGACCATAACAATTCCGGACTGTCTAAAACACTCCCATTTAAATTAATATTAATCCTTAAAATAAACAACTCTCCAATGCTCTTCATAATCTCTTCATGTGTCATATTGATCTTCCCGTTCTCCGCAATCATCACTGGAAAATCCTGGGTATCCGAAATCGTATTGTTCACCAATTCTTCAAATAATGAAACCTTAGCACTTTGAGCAATTGCGTGTGAAATCGACAGTTTAATCAAGTAATTATGATCTCTTAAAGCAAAGAAATCATTATAAATCCGTGGTTGATAACTCTGGGTTATGTAGTAATTGAACTCCTCAACTTCAACATCTTCATCACTCAATTTCTCCTTCTCAAATCTCGCAAGTTCAGTAAGAAATCTGTGTTCTTCACGCTCCAGAAATCCCCACATAACAACAACACCCCACTCAAATATGAACAACTCGCTCCGCCGGTAACTCGTGTCAATTTCTCCGCCTTCGTCGTGCACCCTATTAGGTGTTTGCGGCACTTGAACTTCTCCATCTCTTCGGTAACTATACGGAGTGTATAAACACTCGTCAAACATTTTAGGCATAGCTTGGTGGTTTTCCACCCGCATGTTAAGGTACCGTTGAAGTTCCACCATTTTATAAGCGCCAGCTGTGCAGTATGCAGTCACTCTAGGAAGCAGATTGCGGTGTGCTTTACCAAGTCTCTCAGCGTCTTTGCGGGCTACAGTGTCTTTGATCCTGCCTAGCTGTGTGTATACCTCGCTTTTATCTGGGTCATTTCCGTCATCAATTCCTTCAGCTGTAGGCAGAATTCGTAGTTTCTGTGTAGTGAAACTCGATCTTGTGGGTAAGTTCCGTGTGGTTCTAGCATGAGACCTTTCGTGCCTTAACATGTGCGCTTAGTAATTCTAAAATTTAGTGTAGTTAGTAGGACTGTCTAAAGTCTAAAGTGGGACTTAGTATGTATCTCTGCATCGCCATAATGGCATTACTAACACAAAATTTCGTAACGCTTACTGGTTTATTTGTAAGACTTTACTTGCATAATTAAATACCCCCAGGTTAGGGTATATTTTTTTTTCAATGAAGTACGTCGTCGTTAGCGGTGGAGTGATCAGCGGAATTGGTAAAGGCGTTATTGCGTCCAGTGTAGGTCTTTTGTTCAAGACCCATGGGTATCGAGTATCCAGTATTAAGATCGATCCGTACATGAATGTAGACGCTGGCACGATGTCTCCATTAGAACACGGCGAGGTTTTCGTGCTCAAAGACGGCGGTGAGGCTGATCTTGATTTGGGAAACTACGAGCGGTACATTAACATTACGTTAACAAGATCTCACAACCTCACAACGGGCAAGATTTACCAGCATGTCATTGAAAAAGAACGCCGTGGTGACTACCTTGGTAAAACCGTGCAAATCGTGCCTCACTTGACTAATGCTATTCAGGACTGGATTGAGGAAGTCGCTCATATTCCTGTTGACGGCAGCAGCGAGTCTCCGGATGTTTGTGTTATTGAGCTAGGCGGCACTGTTGGTGATATTGAGAGCATGCCGTTTGTGGAGGCTTTACGTCAGTTCCAGTTCCGTGTGGGTGTTGAGAATTTTGCGCTTGTGCACGTGTCTTTGGTTCCTGTTATTCACGGTGAGCTCAAGACTAAGCCTACACAGGCTGCTATTAGAGAGTTGAGATCTTTAGGTTTGACTCCGGACATCATTGCTTGTCGTTGTTCTGAACCTTTGGCCCAGAGCACTGTTGACAAGATTTCTATGTTCTGTCATGTTGGTCCTAATCAGGTTTTGGGTGTGCACGATGTCAGCAGCACTTACCATGTCCCGTTGATGTTGGAGGATCTGAAGCTTATGGAGTTCTTTGAACGGAGACTTGCTCTAAAGGGGGTGAGCGATGCTCGTGCTGAAACTGGTAAGAAGTTGTTCACAAAATGGAAGAACTTGACTAGTGGCCAGGACGCTAGCGTTGATACTGTTAAGATTGCGTTGGTTGGTAAGTATGTTGACTTACAGGACAGTTATATCTCGGTGGTTAAGGCTTTAGAACACTCTGCTTTGAAGGTCAGAAGACATTTAGAGATTAAGTGGATTGATTCTGAGTTGTTGGGTGCTAATGATGAAGAGTCTTGGAACTCTTTAAAGAGCTGTAACGGTATTTTGGTGCCTGGTGGATTTGGTACTCGTGGAATTGAGGGTATGATCGCTGCTGCTAAGTACGCTAGAGAGAACAATGTGCCGTATTTGGGTATTTGCTTGGGTTTCCAGATTGCTGTTATTGAGTATGCGAGAAATGTGTTGAAAAACGCTGGTGCTACATCTGCTGAGTTCGATCCTAATACTGATGACAGTAATAAGTACATTGTGTACATGCCTGAAGTTGACAAGACTCAAATGGGTGGTACTATGCGTTTAGGTGAACGCAGTGCTCATTTTGTTAGTGGTGTTAACTCTAAATTGCAAAGGCTGTACGGTAGAGATGTTGTCAATGAACGTCATAGACACCGTTATGAAGTTGATCCTACTAAGATCCACGATTTAGAGTCTGCTGGTTTGACTTTTGTTGCTAAGGATTCTGAGGGTGAACGTATGGAGGTGTTTGAATCCGGGGATAACCTTTATTATGTTGGTACTCAGTACCACCCTGAGTACTTGTCTCGTGTTTTGAGCCCTTCAAAACCTATTTTAGGATTGGTTGCTGCTGCTGCGGGACAATTAGAAGAACTTATGAAGGAAGAAGTTGTTGAGGATGTCGACTTCTAATTTTGAGTTCTATTTATTTAATTTAATGGCATGTACTCATGTACACAATATGTACAATGTATGTAAACTGTATGTACGTATATGCGGCTAATTGACTAATCGAGTAATTAGTCTAATTGATGAATAATCTGAGTAAAATTCCCCCTGCCGCAACTTGCAGATTCGTGAACGGTGTTCTTGAAATTGACTAATCGATTTATAATTGATTAGGAATGGCAAGGGTAGTTCCCCACTATTTAAACCACCGAATATCTTGTTTAAAAACTGATAAATGTTTGAAAATGTACAGTATTTAAAATTCAACTGGATATTATTATTTCACGTTGTGTTGTTGAAGTATTTTATGCAATTGTGTACAATCGATCTAAGCGTTTGAACACAAGGAGATATCCATTTTAGCAAGCCTCAGCCCTCTTACCTAACACTTCAGAACCCACTTATATATAAACAACCCCACCACTACTAATACGAATACCCAAAGAACCAACACTTGACAACATTTATAAACCACACCCCCAATCAATAATGCCACGTATTCGAGGTACAGAAACCAGACTCAATTACGATCGTATTCTCCGATTAGCCGGAATTATATCATACTTTTTGCTTTTATTCTCTAACATCAGGTACGCATACGGCCGTCGGTCACCCTGGGATCCTGATCATTCTAAAGATGTTGCTTTTACTGCATTCACAGCTAACATTTTCTGCATTGTTGTCTTCTCATTGACAACAGCCGGGTTACAATTGTCTTATATTGTAAACCATTTCTATAATGCACCGAGATTGTTCAATTTAGTGTTTATAATCACTAACTTGGTGTCACTTATGTGGTCGTATTTCTTCGCTAGAGGCCACTTCATTGTTAGCGAAATACTGGCTATTATAAATTTTGTCATGTTACTAGCTGCATACTTATTTGGACAGTCTTATACCGTGCGTCCATTGGCCAATTGGATCAGTGTAAACGGATCGGTGGTTGTTTTGCCGATGGTGTGGAACCACTATTTGATGTACTGGAATGGAGCTGTAATGTTTGGTATTAATAATATGGCCACTCGTATTATCGCCAATGTGTTTATTTGGGAATTCCTCTGCTCGCCTTCAATGTTAATGATAATTACTGGCGATTATTTATTAGGGTTCTCTAATGCATACTTGGTGGGTGCTATTGGGTTAGGTCAATTGTTTACTAAAGTGTTCGCTTTACAGTGGATCTTTGCGTTTATTATTAGTGGACTGCTGACTAGTTTGGCGATGTTCTTTGCATTTGTTAGACCGCCTGTTGAAATTCCTAGACCTCGCTGGCATGTAAATAACACCGAACTTACAGAGGATGCAGAAACTTCGCCATTGCTTACTGATTCGTGAAATAGAGATATATAGTTTACATATTTAACTTTTGAATTGATTGTATTAGTGCCGTGGGTGTGATGTGTGGTGTCGCACATGTGTGGTATCGGTTTAGATAATGCAAGACAGGTGAAGAACATGGGTTAGGGTAATGTGGCATATCAATTAGCACAGTTAGCAGTTAATGTTAAGTAAACACAGAATGTGTTTTTTCATGTGCACTTCGTCTGTTATTCTCATCTGTTACTCTTGTGTACACTTACTGTACACCTTGAAGTGTATTTATGCATAGGGTTAAGGGTTATCAGTACTACTCTGGTTCAATGTAGAACCCCAATTTCGACCTTAAATCGCTTGTTCTTCGTTTCCATTCTAAAGGAGGCATACCATTCAAATTCAAATTTGTTTTAAACCTTTCTAAATCCACATCACTGCTTGTTCTAAACGAACCACCCACCTGTTCCTTAGTATTATCCAAAAACTGCATAAACGCATTTAACTCCTCCTGTCTCCGTGTTCTTTCTAAATCCAAATGAGTGTCTGAACTGCTCAAATCTGTACCTAATTGAGGCTCTGCCATTGAGTCTCTACGATGTGTATTCCCCAAAGGAGGTTGTGATGATTGCTTTGGCCTTTGGGAATTATCAATGATAGTGAAGTTTGTGTTTCGTAAGTAAAAAACTTTCAAGCGGAGGTCACCTAAAGGCGTATGAAAAGTCTCGAATTCATATTCTGCTTTTGAATTGCCACTTTCGTCGTCAACCAAAATCAAATTCCTTATGAAATTCGAAGAATGGCCTAACCTCAGCTTTAGCTGTAAAGGCACCGAAGTTAGCTTCTGGTTAACCAAACGTTGACGTACAGACCAAGCAGGAAGAAGTCTTAAAAAAGTATACAAACACCGGATCCCAATAATTCCTCGTTTATAAACCGTTGGCAGTTCCTCGTTGATGTCAGCATCCAATTTTGCGTCCCAATTAAGTGTCCATTGCTCAAGCACAATTTCATCTGAATTGCCTTCTTTTTTTTCTAAATTAGGGAATCCTGGCAAATTGAGAACCTGTCCTGGTTTTAATTCGCTAACATCTAAATAACACTCGAAGTCCATTGTGGGCAATTCTTCTAAATTGTTTGGTTTCCATAACGACAAGTCTAAGCAGTCTATATTGTCCAATTCCAAATTAAACCATTTATTAACGGGGCCTCTGTCTACTTCGAAGGTCAATCTGGAGTCTGCAACTGTTAGAACTGTTTTGAGGAAATAGTTTTTGACAATTTGGAAATGTTTTGCCGTGTCTGCCATAACAGTAACAAATAGTGTCTGAGTAATAGGAGTACTGTGTTAGCAGTACCTGTTACCTCAGCACTATTACCCTAAACCTAGGGATATAATACCTCTAGCAGGAGCTATAGATAGACAACA